>JAABKK020032102.1:0-15275 GCA_011634745.2 Catotricha subobsoleta
GACGGTAATCTTGAGACAAAATGCAACTCAGAAAACAGTGGTACCGGGGGTCTTACAAAAAGTCGATCCACCCTAATTTACACTATACATCCATACATATACGATATATATATGTAATCTTTGATGTTTGATAGAGACTGTCGCGGCGAAAGTTCGATGGCTGTTAGAGAAGATTCTGTATGTATGACATAATGATGTTGTCATATTTTGAGCCATTGATTTTTATTAATTTGAAATATATGTTAAGTTGACAGAATAATATATATATTTATTAGTTTAAAATAAATTAATGAAAAATAATAAATGCAATTGTTTTGTTTATTATTCAATTAGTTACTTACAACTTTGATATGAAATAATCCCTTAGAAGTTAGAACTTATACTTACATTTCAAATTAATATCTTGAATCATATTCAAATACTATTTTTTATATTTTTAAATAAAAATTTATTTTATACAGAATATTGTCTTACGCGTGTAATGTACGAGATATAAAACTATTTTTGGATTGTTAATAGCTGTGGAACCAAAACATTGCTAAGGTAGTTTCAATTCTGCAGCTCTTTTGGTTTCAGAGCTATTAACTATATTCTATAAATAATACCTATAAACATCACCTTTCCTTCTGATATTATATTTATTATTATTATTCCACTATTTTTTTGGTTATAGAAACCCAGCCACTTCCGTAAAAGAAAATACGGGTTTCATACTTTCACAATCATTTATAATCATCTTTTTAAACCATATAAATATCAATGACCTCCTAAATATTCAGTATTGACGTTTTTGATTGATATCCGAGATATTTAGACTATCAAACAACCTTTTATCTTTGCCGTGAAACATATATAGTTGATAATTTTAAATACTCAAGGTAAAACCAGTAAAACTATTATAAGGGTCAATAAATATTAAACGAAATATCTGAAATATGTTGTATGAAAGTTGCAATAGAATATCAAATATAACTTCCTATTTATGCTTCATTCAAAACACAACGCATAAAATCAGGACACAAATTGAGGACTCAAATCAGAAAATTTGTGTTCTAGTGAAGTGTCCAAGGATATCGTTGTTGTGTTTTTTTTATCTTTGTGGGGTATTAATAATTGTTTAACATATTATTTCAATATTATTGATACATATTTTTAGTTCTTGCAACTTTAATTAATGCCCACGAATTTTTATAAAGTATATGGCACACACATATTCATTTGTAACATAAACATAATTGCAGCGATAGTAGAAATATATTCTACTTTTGCATTAAATATGAAACTCAGATACTGAAATATATTGAAGGTTTGTGAAATGAAACATATAAAGTTATACACTTTAATATAGATGTTGTCAAGTAGAGCGATAACATAAAACTGATTCTAAGTCTAAATATTTGATAATTAATTTTAGGCTACGTTCAATATGTAGCAAATACAATGTTAGGTCGCGTGATAAAACAACCAATGAGGGAGTCCGTAATTTAATGCTGTGTGAATGCACCATTATTACATAAGCCCTCTCATAAAATTGACAGTACTGTATGATATACTTTTATTTAAATTCAAGATTATTCTGTATTGTACCTATAAATATATCTGTAGTGAAGATTTTGAAGTAGTTGCCGTTTGTAAAATAACAATAATATTCAAAATACAAAAAAGCTAAAGGTAAGGAATTTATCTAGTTTTAAAATGCAAATAAGAAAAGTTACAAATATGTGTTATTCATTTCACGATTCCTTTCATTTTCTCTCGTATTTTCTATCGAATTTCTAAATAATATCTATGTATAAATATAACTAAAACACAGCAAAACTCATCAATCAACGTTTATTTTTTCTTCATTTTTTTTTATTTTTTTTGTTGCTGTTTTTGCTTGACGTATATCATTACTTAAATATAAAGAATAAACTTTCAGAATAGACAAAAATAAAAATCAACTCACGTAAATTTATATTCAAATAACAGACTCGCGAATGAAAGAATAAAATAAATAAATACTTTGTGAATACTGGTGTGTTATGGGTGCCAGAAGATAAATTTTTCTTGAATGATGTTGTATTTATATTTGAAGCATATTGAATTGATATAAGTATTTGATGAGTTTTATGTTCATTGGATTGGAAATAAATGAAGAAGAAAAAATAATTAAAATAAAAAATGGTTTTTACCAAATTCATTCTTGTGAGTTATGTATACTTATTACCTGTCGTTATATACATATAATACTAATTTTATACTCACAAAACAATTATATGAATAAATGTTTTTTTTATTTTTTAACAGATCTCAGATATTTTTAAGCAAGCAATTTGCTATGAAACTTTATAATATGAAAAAAAAAAACTATGTATTTTGATGTTGTTTTCCTTTATTTTTTCATTGCTTGACATTGCTCTTCATATTATAACAAGCCATGTCAAAATACACATAATTGCAATAGAATATAAATTAGTTTTCCGAAATGGTTTATTATAATATGTTTCATTCAATGGGTTGGTTATATTAAGTATTAGTTTTAAAACAATGCGCCCCAAATCTAGATCTTATTTAATCGAAGCTGTTCCAGTTTTCTTTATATATTTATTCTTTTTTCTCTTTATAAATATTCAGTCACTATTTTTTCTCACATTTACGTTGTATTCATGGTTTGTTCTACTTATCTATCTTCTTACTACGATTTTATTTTCTATTTTCGTCAGTAAAAGCTACATATTACTACTAATGCTAATGCTTTTTTAAGATTTACGTTATGTGTGTATTTCAATGGTATCTACTTTGCTCGTATTAAAATATAGATACCTACTTTTTTCCTTTTCTTTTTTTTTTTCTTATTTCATTGAGAAAAGATTTTTGGTACTCTGTGGCATATTAAATTATTCAGCTGTATATATCTTAGTTTGTTATGAATAGAGGAATAGATGAAAGGAAATAAATAGGTTACTGGCGTACCTTACCTATGACAATAATATATTACTGCTTATTTATTATACTTATTTTGAATGGGTTTATATCCCATTCTGATGTATGCACGTGTGTTCACTTATATACATACATATACTATTAATATATTCCGGTTGCGAAATTTGTGTTGCCAAATGCTATATTTTCTTTATTATTTTCAAGTATCACGGATATGCTTCCGCTAAAAAAAAGAATATGTTAATTATATTATAAGTATAGAATTAGAGATGGTATAAAGACAAGAGGAAACGTAGTAAATTTTGTCCTTTTTTTGCGTTGTGTATTGATTTATTTTTTGGAGGAATAAACTATAGGGTTTCATGCTAGTTAATATAATTGGTCGAAAGACAAAGTTTCACGATGTTGGACTTTATAATGAATGAATGAAAGAGAAATTGTACTTGTATAGTTTATATGAATAATTTGATTGTAAATAAATTATCAATCGTGTATTAATATTATTTCATAAATAGATGATTCTTATGTTGTGCATGTGGTAAATTTGTTGTGTTCAATCGCATTCGCATTAAATAATGATACTGAATTTTCATTATTTTTTTTTCAAATTCTTTTTTGATGCTTAAAGATCTTAAAATATATAATTTTGTATACGCAAATTTGATGCAATAGTATTGTACTTAAATTCTAACCGGTTTGAATTTAGTAGCATGTTCTGGTTCTATACTGTGTAATAAAAATAAATTGTGAATTTCTTTCAAAAAATATATTACTTAAACTGTTCCAAATTTAAGTTACCTAATTTTAAATTGATCAGATTTAATTACTATAGCCAAAGATCAGAAAGATATTATTCTGAGCGTCTTGCAATCTGGCCTCCAGCGTGGGTTGGAAAGCGAGAGCACAGCCCCTCCTGATGAACTTTATTGCTCCCTAAAAAAAACCTACCAATGGATTTGTACACGGCTTCATTTAAAAAAAAAGAAAAAAAATACGAAACCACTACTTTTGAAAATGAAGTACAACATTTTCTGGACAAAATTATTACCCTATCTCATTTTTTCAAATGGTTAGTTATATTAAGGAAACCAAAGAATTCTTGTAAAGATCAGTAAATTTATATTTAAATTTTTTTTTTATCTAAAATTACTTATTCTATTGGTTTACTTAAAAGAAAACTAAAATCCCTTTTCCACATAAAACTTGTGAATTGTATCCTGTTAAGTATTTGGTGCTATTATTTCATCAAAACAAATAAATTCATATTAAAAGAGAAATAAATCAATTTTCGGTTTATTTCGAACGCTATCAAAATAATAATCAGAAAAAATAACATAAAAATTTGGTTCAAATGTGATGAAATGAAAAACATTTTAGACAACCAACCACATCCATAAAAGCATATTACACATTGTAAAATGGCGTAATACAAATATAGAAAAATAATAATAGAAATTCATTCGTTGTTTATTCAAGTACAACCCCAACATATTCGTCATATTACAAAATATTGTGCTTTTGAACAAAGCACACGATCCAACAATAGCAACTAAAAATAATCCCGAAGGGTTTCATAAATTGTGCTTTTTTAACACTTGAAAAAAAAATGGTTTATTCTCTAACTCAGCTCAGCCGTTTATTTCTATATAGCCAAAAGCTGAGCAGAAAAAAAAAATAAAAATAAATAAATAAATAAATGACAAGAAAACAACGTGTACATGAACATTTGCACATTACAAAATTGTATATATCGTCATCCCCGTCATGTGCGGTTTAATCTCGTCTGCAGTTATGTTAGGCTTTTTAATATGTTTTCTGTTATATGTATGTGTTATATGTATAATGAAAAAAAGGAAGAAAATGTAGAAATAAATGATGAAAAACTTAAACGTTTTTATTAAGTTCTCTATTTCTTTTTCAGTTAATGTTGTTGATGTTAAAAAGCATTTTCAAACATTTTGCGGGTTTACGTGAAATTTAATATTGCTTGCATTTCTTTTGACGCATAGCGACAATAAGTTTAAAGCTCAAAGTCTATATGTCCCTATATGAAAGAATTTATTCGACTGATAAAATAAATGAATTTTTAAAAACACCTCGACCATAAATTAGATGCAAAACGAAGTTAGACGAAGTAGTTTTGTTGATGCAAATTGTTCTTGTTACAATAACATCATACATGTAATTTTGCAGAGTTCTATATATAGCATTTCTATAATACTTTACGACACACATTTTAACACCAATTTGTAGGTAGGTCTATGAGCTATCGATGGATCCTGCTAGAAACATTGATTTATGATTAATTATTTCGAATATATCGCGCTGAACCGCGCTGTTAATATATATTAAAGTTAAAGTTTTATTTCACCATTTGAAATTATAACGTAAACAACACTTGCTGTTGCCACTTACGATTTACTCCCAAGGGCCATTAAAGTTTTCATTTTGCCATACTTAAAATTAAAAATGTTATTTTTGCTGTTTTCTTGCTACAAAGTCTGGAACAAGCCAATATATTATATTTATTTTTCATTCGTTTGTTATTAAATTGGTTTCCTTTGCTATTCCTTACTTCATTATATTAAAGTTTTTTTTTTTTTTGAAATAGAAGCACAGGTGTGTACAATACACATAATATTTCATTTTATTTTTAAAATATAATGCTGAAGAAAAAATCTAATAACTACCAAAATTATAGAACTAATTTAATACCATAATTAAAAAAAATATTACATTTTAAAACTTAACGGTCACAAGTAACTTTTATAAACTAAATGAATTTCATAAAATATACTCTGTTTTTGAACAGAAAATACTATATTTCTTAAGTTTCAAAAATTTACCTTGGTTTCCAAAATACAAATTGCATATAGCGTGAATCTCGTTCGCGGATTATTTCAGTTTTGGTATATTACGCTTTGCTAAAAAAAAAGAAAGAAAAAAGACCGGTGTCTAGTGATATATGCCCACATCCTTAAATATGTAATAATAATATAGGTACGTAAATCAATTCCAATAATATAATTTTCTATGTTAGCTACTTTTATCAACGAATGTCTATACAAATTATAAATCCAACCATAATACAACATACCAAATATCCTTAAAAGTTAAATTGAATCTACTTATTGTCTAGACGGTTGTAACAATGTTAAGAAACCCATCAGCTCTCATTTATGTCAAATTTACAGAAAATATAAATGTAGAAATACAATAATATTTGAAGAAATTAAGTTACCATAAAATACTGATAATTAGCTTTAAAAGAAAGTTCAAACAGAATATTTAATTGTTTAAATTTAATAAAATGAGGATTCAATTCTAAATATGTTAAAGTTATATTTTCTTTAAATTATTAATCAATTTTCACATTAAAACAATAATTTAAGAATGGAATTTTCTAGGTTACCGGTCAACTTCTTGTGCACTTAGATGTAAAACGCTTCAGTATTTCTTTTGAAGTCATTTGATACATATTTGATGGTCGTCTAAGGGCTTCGATGTTTTGTATGAAATCGGAGGAAATAATAATGTATGATAAAGTGCATGCCTATAAAAAATCTTCGAAAACTCTAAGAACCACTGATTTAATTTAAATCATTTTTTTACAGATGTTCATTTTAGAGGTCCATCTATAAAAAAAAAACCTCAATAGTTCGAGAAAATTTTTGCTTTTGGCTATTGAGGGTGCCTCAAAATGCCCAAAATGTTTAATTTCTAGAATTTTCGATTTTCATATTTCAGTAAATTTTTAAATACATATTAACAATTTAAAATGTAAGTGAACCATAAAACTGCTTCAAAATCACAGTAAATATAATTATTTCGTTATAAGATATACTGACTTATTTATTATTCTATAGTAAGGTTACACATTTGATACTATATGAATATCATTCAAATAATCTATGGATAAGAGCTCTGCGTAGGTATTTCGAGCTGTAAAACATTGATATATTTATTATATTTATGCAGATAAAGAATAGAGTTAGCGTTTGAAAATTTTTCAATGAAAGAAGGCTTCATACAGCTCAAAGCTATGTAAATTGAACTTCAAGCAAGTGCCCCTCTCATATTTACAAAAAAACGGATATAAATCAAAATCATTTAATTAAAATATGTAGATCTTTGAAAAATGCAAAATTTTAAAGTTTACATAGAACATATTCGACAAGTGATTTTTATATTAACTGAATTTTCGCTTTTTATTTTATGAAATAGTTGCTTAAACTCAAAATCATCTAGATCATTTTTGTAGATGATTTCTACTTTAACCTTTGACTTTATATAAATTGCAACAGAGATTTAATATTTGTGGGTTTATTCCTGATACCAATCAGCATTTTTCTGTAATAAACCATTTCATTAATTTCCAATTTATTTCGAAGTTATATGAAAAAATCTGATCATCTGCATCGTTTGGTCAAAATCAACTTTGCGGACACTGATATGTGATATGGCTATAAGAAAATGTAACAAGAATATATTCTCTGATAATACTATTAATTTTATTTTATATTATTTAGTTTTACATCATGCTCTAACTGATTTATTGTGAAACACTTTCAGGACTTCTCGTAAAAAAAAAATGTCTGAAAAAAGAAAAACCCCGAAGATTTTAGTTTCTTTTTTCAACATGACTCGATTCTAACTATACTTTAGCGAAAAAGCTATATAATTATTAATAAACTTTATCTTACTACTTTTAGTTATGGCTGTGAATTCACTATCGATGTGTCGTTTTTACAATGTATATTTTCACATAAAATAAAGTAATATTTATTTCATAGAAAGAGTTTTCAGACTTTCTATGTTTCTGCATATATAAAATATCTATTTTCCCATGTTTTATTTTTTCACCTATGGGAAAACTGTGACTATGTTCTCTTTAACGTAACGTGCACCTTATAAGTATATGGTATAATAATCTATTTGTATTAGTTTTAGAGTAGAGCAAAAAGTTTCTCGAAAATTTAACTTTATAACATGATTATAGCATTTAAGTACCATTTTATAACATTATCATTTCAAATTGCATGTATTTTAATATGTAAAAATAACAATTCTATATATTTATATGTACTTGTTGGGAACATTTTTAAAAGTTTAAATAGAGCATTTGTCGTAATATTTATTGAAAGTTTTGAATAATTTTTACTTCATTTTTGATAAATTTGAAAATTTTGAAAAAAATAAAGTATTGGTTTGGTGATTTTTTTTTTCTGGTTCTCAGGGTTCAGTGATCGGCTATTCCTATTGGTGATCAATATACCAAAAGACGCAGAATTTTGAGTTCGTGAAAATATATATGTTTACGAAACATGAGGTCGTGTACCAATCCAGTGGCAACTTCTTGTTTTTTTTTTGTGATTAGATGATTACATTGTTTGGACAAAATCAACATTTCGTGTTAGTGATACGAAATAAATAATGTTCATTGGGTAAGAGAAATCGACAATTATATAATTCAGATTAAAATTATTGAGAAAAATCAGTTTCTATCAGCTTAATAAATACACAAATCTGCTAACTTATTGTTATCACCTATGTGAATAAGAAAGATGATTGCAAAATAAATAAGTATTAAATAATAAAAGTGATTTCAATCATTTTAAAAATACAGAAAATGAAATATAATAAGAAAACAAATGAACATATGCGTGTCCTTTATTCATATATGTATTTTAAAAACAACAATTTATAGTCTAAATAAACGTGTAGGTACTATTGTAATTAAAATTTAAATGAATAGAAAATATTTCACTTTATTTGTCATTAAAATTGTGAGTTTAATTTGAATAATATTCAGGTTAAATATGCAGGTTGTCGGTAATTATTATATGTTACCTACAAAAATATTGTAAATGATCTGTTCTGTGAACAATTTATTAAACCGAAAATCGATAACTTTATTCAATTTGGTTATTGAAAATAAACAAATATCATATACATTTTTGTTTTTCATTTACATCAATTTTATAGAATATTTTACAAATTCTATTATACTATACTTCATCATGAACATTGCACACAATTTCACATCCATTTAACCGAATATGTCGACAGTCATAACATTTTATTGATTACATTCAATATATAGCTTTACATCCAATAATTTCATGGTAATTCAATAAAACTTTAATTGGAGTCGAGAATCGAGTAAATTGTAATAGAGGTTTGGGTTGATAGCCAATCTTCAATATAAAATACAACTTCATTTATGTGTTGCTTTTCCCTTTTCGTAAATTGTTTTGATATTTGGTTATAAATTATATAATTGTGTAATTATATAATTATTCACATGAATAGCTGCCGCTAACAATTTTCTAATGATCGACTATGATGGCATATAACATTATTATTGGTGTTTGTACTATTATTAGTTGTTGACTATTTTCTGTTATTCTCTGTACATACAAAATTTTCAATAATCACTTCTTATTCAATAATTATGAAATGGTGAATAATAGGAGTATCGCTACCGCATATGTCATATTGTGCACTTTATAATAATAGCATATATAATAATATAAGTACTTATCTAACCTATCTAATTAAGCTGATAATAATAATACATACATTTGTTTTTTTATGGTTTTCTTTGATATAAAAAATCCATTCATTATTTAAATATTATTTTTAATATCTGTATTATAATAAATTAAAAGATATTGAATAGCAAAGGCAATACAATAAAAGCAAATATAAAATGCAGGTGTAATGTTTTTAAGAGCTTATTAATCTATAAAATATTGTATTATAAATGTGGAATTCAAAAAACTTCAAAGCAATACGTCCACAAATTTAATTTAGTTACACCTTGTCTTCATTACCCAAGTCCAAATGTACCCTTGTATGTTTTCGTTGCCAAACATTAACTTACGGTAGTAAATTACCGCTGATAATGAAGACAGGGGGTTGTTACTAGTACAAAATCAAAAACTATTTATTATGTCTGCAATATTCAATTGAGTCTAGAAATTTTTATATTTTATTTTAGTGAAATGATTAAAGGAATAAATTGAATGATTATAAAACCTTTAAGTATAAGAAGCAAAAAATATTTTTAATAAAACTTAAAACTATAGTCAACAAAAAAATAAATATAAATATTGGCCAGCTATATTTTTATATATAGTGATGAAAATATCCTTAGTTGGATTTAATTTTATTAAAGTGTTAAATAAATTGTACTTCATTCTGCTTGATAAGCAGGTAAAATTTGTTCATTTATGATTTGTCTTATTAATTTATAATTTGAATTTAAGCAGTGATCGTGGAAGTTTAATACCAATAGTTTGAGATGGTTACGGATCCTTATTTCATGAAAAAACCTCCAGAGAAGTCCGTTGATCATCTTAAGATTTTTGTTTTGCACTACTTTCAATTTTTTGATAAGCGTAGCTTCTGGTTGGTATCAAACTGCTCTGGCAGCTATCATTATGTGTTTATTGATCCATAGATGTTGTTTTTGTACATGAATGACAATTTTGATTTTACAGCAAGAGGTGGGTATCGGCTTCTCGTACATTTAATAGCTTTCTCGCGTGACCAACACTTTATATTATAACGACAATAAAATAAGTAAATTGAATCAGCATTTAATAAAAACAAACAATTCCGTTTAAATAGGCTTTAGTTTTCGGGAGAGACCATCAATTAGTTTAGTTAACTATTATCAAAGTAATTAAACAACGAGAAATTAATATTTCATATTATGTATCTATTTTCTTTAATTTATTTATCCAATATTACAGTTGATATTCTATTTGTGACAAAGAAATGTATGAGTGCGAGCGGGTTAAAGCATATAAAAGTTTGAAGTGTAAATAATGTATCTTTCACAGAATTAGAAAATCGCACACTGTACATTGTTTATCTTTACATCCCTCACGCTGAAAAAATTTAGGTTAAAATCTGAATGTAATATTGAAGCGTTCGTGGGAAGACGGTCAAAAGAAAACCAGTGTAGCTAATAAAATCTACGGAAACCACGGTAAACAATTACATATGAACATGGTCGTAATAAAGAACTACTTGAAATTATAATAGCTTTAATCATCATAGTCTTTAGTTCCTAAAAATCGTGGTTATTAATAAAGTTAGTCATAGAATCATTAAATAGTTATCATCATGTCTGGTAATAATGTTAATAAAATTAGAAATTAGTAACCAATGTTACATGGGGTTTCTGTATCAGTTTGTTCAGAGAGGTGTAAGTAATTATTACTCGCTTTTAATATATTTGTTGTACAATGTTTTTATCTTATCGTTATATCGTGCCTCCATACTGTTATAAATATACATATTAAATAGCTTAGAAAAATATACAAAGAGCTAATGAATTGAATAAAATAGTAAATAGGCATTAGAGTAAATGAATGAATCCTAGCAAAGTATATTATAGAAAAATAGAACAGAAAAAAATAAAAATGATTTTTTTTTATGTCATTAGCTGTGCGTTGGAGATCGATTTAGTAAATATGTATCAGATAATATAGAAGATAATCCAATTCGTTTTGTATGATAATAAAATAATATTGGTGACGATGAAATCGGTTTCGCTTCGAATATGTTATAGATTATTTCAAAGGGAAAGCCGTTTTATTATCTGAGCGATTCTCTACTTGTAAAAATATTATGACTATAATAAAATTCTATTTTAGAAACAGTTCAACATTCGTAAAGTAAACGTAAATCTCTTCAAAATGACGAGTATATAACATTGATTTACAAATAGGAATACATTTTCTAAAAATGAAAGCATAGACATATTTTCCAAATTTAAAAAGCTACCTAATGTAATCATTATCAATTAAAACTTATTAAAATCCAGCAAACACTAGAGATTCATTATTCAAATAAAACATAAGAGATATATTTATTAATAAAACACCGTGCGTGCATTTGCTTAATTCCAACAGATTAATTTTAATATACATTTAAATATGAAATATTCATAAATAACTTGAATGAAAAAATGTATAAAATACCTTTGAGCATATTTTTGTTATAATTTATTTCCACAATTTTGTGAACAAATATTTTGTAAGCTTAATATTTCGAAATGAAATAAAATCATATTTTTCTTTATGAAAATAAGTTATGTAATGTCATAGTAAGCAACGATTTCAACTATTTAGGCAAAAAATGAAATTGGAAAAACAATGCGTGGCGTTCAATCAGAAATTTATATGTAACGTTGAATGTTCAACTTTTATTCAAAATGTCATTGCATTATTAATAAAAAAAAAAAAATCCCTATAACTTACTCTCCAATATTAGTTATCAATGTCCATCATCTATACCTTAAAATATGGCTTTTCATGTTGTACCTATATGGAAGTAATTTTCCAATTTATTATTCAAAATAAAACTGTTTACATATAATATGATGTATTATTTTGTATATCTTTAATTGTCTCACAAGCACAACACTGGATTTGATTGGTAAATATAATGTTTATAAGCGTTGATATACATCGAACTATATGCTTATTTGCTCTGATTCTCTTTGGATTTTGGTATATAGAAATGACTAAGACCGTAATAATAGAAACAAAAACGACATACCAACAATACACATAAATTAAAATGCCAGAGGCAGTATTATGAGTGACAAAACAGAGAAAAAAGCGGAAAGGAAAAACGTATTCAAGAAAGTTTTATACAAAAAAAAAAATGATAATAAAAGATTCAACCTTGTAACCATTTATAAGACCAAAATAATGAAGTCATAAATATATGATTTTTATATATTATGTACATTATAAGTGCAATGCAATCAATGGGATTTTTTTTTGTCATTTTATTTGCATAAATAGAGTGCAATTGTAACATAATATAATTCTTTACATAATGCATATATATAGAATAGATCATTAATAGATAATAAAAAAAAAATAGCATCGTATTTTAATTCTCTATTTCAGCAACAAGCATAACGTTACGATTGGAATGCCTTTCTAAGAAAATAAGAAAGCAATTGAGTTCAACTAAAGCGAGTGAGATAATACGTTTGCGAGCGGTTCTCATTACCAAGTCCATATATTTCTATTTATATTTCTGATACGTAAAAACACTCTCATTATTATAAAAAAAAACTTGTTTTCTTTTCATAATACTTAAAAATTCTATAAATAGAAAGTTTTGCTTTAAGCATCTTATAAAAGAAATATAAAATGTAACAAATAAATATGGGTATACATTGATAATAGATATTGAACAAGAAAAGCATTTACTTAAATTAATATTTTCCCTAAGTAGTCGAATAAAGTTATTCAATAGGACTTTCTTTTATTTTTTTTTGTATAAAGTTTAAGCTATTGTTCAAGAAATTTCACTAAAAACTTTGAATTTTTCTTCTTGGAATTACTGCCAAAATAATGCTAATTAATTTATATTTGTAACAGTTTTAAATTATTTACTCCACACATAATCGCTCACATTCATTATGTACTTGAAATTTGAACAATGATTTTTTTCTTCAGATATAGTTCACAGGGTAACTTGAAAATCCACTCATTGTTCATTTGGCACTATAGCAGTTCTATATTCTATGTAATTAATAATTTGTCGGTGTCGCAGTTATTCCATTAAGATATTCTCGATAATTGGCTCGCAGGGCTTTGCAAAAACAGAAAATCACATTACTTATTAGATAATGGCGCTTTTTCGATGAGCTCCAAAACAAACATTAAAAAAGATAAAAATACATCATTTCAAAACAATCTACAACAAAGAAAATAACTTTTACTTCATTCTTATGTTTATATATTAATGATTTAAGTCGTTTTATTTTGTGTTTTTAAATAAAACAGCTTAAATTTAATTTAAGTTTTGGTATTTATTATTCAAAAGCCAATTTTAGAAGAAATTAGAAAAGCATAATTTAAAATGTTTTTGAGACAATTTTAAATGGTTATTACATATATAAAATTCGCATGTCTTAAAATTTCGTATGCGTACATTAATTTATTACAAAAAAAAAAAGAATTATTTGATTCTATTAATATTTCTTACAAAAATATGATATGATAAAATAAGAATAAATTAACCAAAATAATGAATATTCATGAATAAATTATTTTTGAGTATTTGCTTAGCAATATTTATATGTTTCAAAATTCTGAATATACTACTTAAACGTAAAACTGATAAGTATCTATGGTGGAAAAAAGAAAAAAACCTGCGGTACAAACACTTTGCATTTGCATATTGTAATATTATCATCATTTGACAATAGGAACACCGACATTCGATTTTATTATTTCAAATGAAGAAATTAAAAAGAGTAAAACTTATGAAATAGAAGTTCGCATATTCAATCAAGTAATTTCAGTATCAAATAGTAAACAGTTTTATTCTTCTTGACTTAATTGCTAACAAGAATGCATGAGAAAAAATCGGTAAGTGCCAATATTTTAATTCAATATTATTCCAGATTTTCTTTTATTTTTTAAAGCTTTTTAACTAAAGCTATGGGGGAGACCGGGGCGAATCGACGAACAAATCTTTTTGGAGCGTATGGAAAGCGCTAGAGTGAACTTTTCGGTAAGGTTAAAGTTTTATCTGAAAGAAGGATCCTTCCTGTACATAACACCCTCCACAATGTTTTTTTTGATCTACCCATTACGAAGTTATAGACAGAGAAATAAGTTGATTACAGGTTTCGTCGAAGCGCCCCATACCCGGGGCGAATCGACGATAGGCACGGGGCGAATAGACGAATGCAATTTTTAAATTAGATTTCAGTAGAAAAAATTATTTTTAATGAAATTAAAGTAAGGTACTTTAATTTATTTTTAATTAACCATTAATTAATTAAGTTAATTTTTATTTAATAATAAAGTTAAATTTACTTGAGGTGTTAGTTAACATGATCGTCATCACTTTGATGACATTTCAAGTTTAACAAAGCTGAAGCTTTTATTTTTTTTTTGTCGTTGAAAAACTTCAAGACATCGTCAGGAGACAACTGCTACAGGCTCTTTGACTCAAAAGATACCCGATCAACCTGACGATATAGGTGACGATAAAGATATTCATCGTTCAGCGTTACGAACTTCATCGAATTTTCGTTGAGGAGCTGCCCGTTGTATCGAGGTTTATCGTTATTATATCGTTATTATATCGTTAGGACGTTAATACCCTTTAAAGATCGATAACGTTGGTCGTGAAGAATTTCGTAACGTTGAACGTTACGTTCGTTATCGTTCAGTGACGAAAGAAAAACTAAAAAAAAAAGTTTTGTTTTTTTTAAAAAAAAATTTCCACTTTTTCACTTTTTTTTATTTAATTTATTTCCTGTAAATTATTTCTGTAGTTATTTTTTTCAATATTTGCTT
>JAABKK020032113.1:0-15272 GCA_011634745.2 Catotricha subobsoleta
TCGATATCGCGATACGTCCTATTGATATATTATATGATATATCGTATCGACGATATTGAAAATTTTGCGTTTCCTAGGGGGGGGAGGGTAGATAACTACCCGATATACGTATGGATAATTTTACAGAGATATTATTTAATTACATTCGTAAAATGGAAAACGAAGATATAAAACATTTTTTATATATTCATTTATAAAACAAAGAATGACTGGTCATATTTTTTAATTTTTACTATATTTTTTTTATATTAAGTATTGAAAAATCTAATAATATTTATTTATTTTTTTTAGATGTGGGAATGTATAGCCATTTTTTATTTTATAGTTTTATAGTTCATGTGTATTGAATGGATGTCACGTATACTACATATTTACATTGTGCAGAATAATAATTTTGTACTAAATATTTACTTTAACAAAAACAGGTACTGATTTTTATAGAGAAATGCTATGTTTTGATAATGGACCCAATTTGCAGCAGATTAATATTTAATTTTTTAATTAATGTAATATATTTTTTGTGACCTTTTTTTTACAGACTTTCAAAAAAATAAACCGTACACTGTATGTAAATTGGAAAAACTTGCAAAATTTACAATGTGCATCCAAAAATCAACCGAGAATACTGTTGAAAACAAAGGTAGCATGATTTCCATATATGTATTAAAAAAAATATATTATATATTTTCTATTTTCGGCTTAAGAAGACTGAAAAATATAGTATACCTATAAGGAAATAAAATACAGTATACTATTCTGTTCAAAATCGAAATCAAGTAACGGACACAATCCTTGGCCATCCCCCCAAGTTTGTAGAGATAGCTGAAACTAGTGCCGTTCTTGGTCTTGAGATATCATCGTAAAAATAGTGCTCAAAATTCTGCTACATGGCCAATTACACATTAGTTATATGCAGGTTGAGCTTTGTACGCTTAAACGAAGATATTTCATAAGCTGTTGATTATTTTGGTGTACGAAAAAGTATTGTTAAGCTGAGAACACACTAGCAAGTTTATTGTCCAATTTTTGACAATTATATTGTTCAATTTGTTTTACCACTATGCTCGCGAAAATGAGTTAAAAAAAGATAGAAAGATGTATTTTTGATAATACACTTATACTAGTGTGTTCTCGGCTTAAAGAAAGTTTAAATTATTCCGCTTACACATGTAATTTCATTATTGTTGTCGTATTACACGTTTATAACTTAAACCAAAATGTCGTATAAACTTATTTCATTAGAATTGTTAGTTTCTTCGCAAGGCTTATAATTGTTTAATTGTTTTTTTGTTTTAGTTTTTTTTGTTTTCATTTAAGTATTTATTTTTTTATCTGACTAATTTCACGAATATAAAATCATAGGACTTTTTTTAAACAACTTTATTTGTTTAGTGTAAATTCACAGCAACTAAAATTGATGTATATTGCTACAGGGCACCCATTAAACGAGCCACTAAAATCATGATTTTAAGCCACTAGTTTTTTTTAGAGGCTCTGACAAAGAACAAATCATTATTTTAGTGGCTCACATTATTTGTTTAGTGTACCAATTAATATTATCCGTTATTACAGTGCTTTTGACATCTTAACTTGAAAGCTCGGTGTCAAAATTCGCATCTCTGATTGGACAATCGACTAATGCTTTCAAGTTGAGATGTCAAAAGCACTGTAACAATACGTCATTTTTAGTTGCTGTAAATTGAGACTAAACTATGGCTACGTTTATAAGCGCACTTTTAAACCACTTTGAATTTAAAGTGTCTTAATTTAAACTGCAGTTATGCGCGCTATTTTCTTTATTTGAACCACTTTAAATATATCTTCATATAAAACTGATTTAAATTTAAGTTGCTTTAATTTAAAGTGGGTCGTTTATACTGTAAATTTAAACCACTTTAAAATTTAAAGTGCATTAAAAGTGCGCGCATAAACGTAGCTTATTTAAATTAATTAATTTAATTAATTTTTTCACAATTTATAAGTGTATCATGGTTGCGTTTGCTAAAATTTCACATATTTTGTATATATGTGCTTGTGCATATGAAGAAACTATCAAATATACACAAACGCTACGATTTCTTTGCAAGATTCAGCGAATGTAAATTGGACTTTAAATACTTATCTGTATCAATATTAATATAAAAATAGATTGATGAAAAAAACAAATTTCATTTAAATTTTCTACCTCAAATGACTCGAGAACGACTGAGGCTCATAAAAAACTAATTATGTATATTATAATTATTATGGATGCAGAATAAATTGTTTACTTTAATTGTTAATGATAATTTTGGAATTACATAATTACATTTAAATACTTGTTGACCTTTGGTCTCACATAAATGGTTAATTTATACTGAAGTGAACTAAAACTAAACTTATGAGAACCTACTTCTACTCACTAAGGGCCGGTTTATCAATTTTCGATTTAACTCCTAGTTAAAGTGCCATTTAACATAAACAAAGCCTTTTTATGTTTAACCGGTAGTTAAATAAAAAAATTGATAATCCGGCCCTAAGAGAGGTAGTTAGTTATTCGGCGAACAAATTTTTTTTTTTATTTAATTTTTAAAAATGTATCTTTGGTTAACATTGTGTCAACCGTTGTTGACATCTTCAAAACATAAAAATCATTTAAGAAAGTTGGCGAATAATCTGTAAGGTTTTCCGGTATGCGCTTTGCAATTGTTCATATGAATATAATTTTTTCTGTTATCATAATTAAAATTTTCTATACTCATATAAAGAAATTTATTACAACTGCGCAAAAAATACGATTTTGTGAGAATCCACGGTAAATTATATTACAAAGCGACTAATTTAATACAGAAGCAATGAATTAAATTTGATTGCGTGGCTTGTTATTATTGTTTTTTTTTTTTTAAATTAGTGAACGGTGCTCTAAAAATATTTCAGAATGGTTGACTTTGCCTTTCACTAAAACACCTATATTATTGTTTTGTTACACATCCGACATATTTTCTCATATTTTACGCAATCTGTAAATGGCTGTGGTGTAATAAACATCCATTTTAATTGCAAACAATAAAACTTAAACGATCATAAACTTAATTGGTATGTGGTTATTTCTAATACGCTATCTCTTTTCATCTGCTGTATGAAAAATATCATTAAAATTTAGTTGCTATATTCGAACACCATCTATAATATACTCTACTCTACTCAATCAGTAACAATCACCCATCATATACACATTCATAAAATAAAATAACTACTTACACAACACAACATATTATACATATTGCGCAACTAACAATATTAATAGCCACCACCATCGACGACTACAATAATATTTTCCAATTTCTGCGCATTTTCCTGTTGTATTGCATGAAAATCAAAAGATAATATAGAAGCAAAACGCAAAGAGTAGGAAACATTTGAATACCAGTAAAAGAAATACATAAAACTTATACAATATTTTATACACCCCACTACAATAGCGCCATTGACACAATATCAGCAGTGAGAACCGCCCCACTTCAAATGATATCAATGTAGCCAAGCTGCTCTATCACTACTAAATTCCCCTGAATCTACTGAGTATATTGACTCTTATAATAATCGGATTGGGTAATAATTATGTCCAATTGTGCAAAAGCTGGGGTAAAACGTCACAATCTCCATTTGAACCAGTCAAAAACATTGATACGATAGTAATCCGACGGTAGGTAAACCGTGCGAACGAGAAAAGAATTATCTATTTTACGTTCAACTCCGCGTATATATGTTTTCGCTTTTGATTCCATATTGAAAAAAAAAAAGGGCAAGAATTTTGTGCGCTGAATGAACGATTTTTTTTTTTTAGTTGTGTTGTTGCTGATTTTATAATCAACTATCTTAACATTTATGATTCATTTTTTAAGTAATTAACTGTTTTATTGTTGCTGTAAAAAAGCAATTAATGTTTAATTCAACGACGGATTAATAATAAAAATGCTGGTAAGTTGTGTAATTTTGATTTTATATAATTTTGTAAATGCAACAATAAAATAATATGCTTTATGCTTATTGTTCTGAATGTTTTGCCTTATCGACATATTCGTTTCGTGCATTCATTCGTTTGGTAATGGTTATGTGTGGGTTTTGTGTATGTATTATTAGAGTAGAGTAAATGAACAGAAAAATATTATCTTTGTACATGCGTTTGAATTTTGAATTGGTAAATACTTACTTACTTATATTTATTTTGATTTTCAAATATTATTTGATTTTTTTGTTTGGTTTTATTTCTAGTATAATAATGACTTTCACCCAGTTCTTCAAAAAACTGGAAATTTATTATTCGTTTATAAGCTGATTTATTTTAATTTTAATTCCTTATAGAATATCTGTCCAATTGAAACCACAAAAAAAAAGAAAGAATTATTCACTAACATACGAACGTTATAAGTTGTTTCAACTTATACTTCATGATTGCTTACCGGTGGCCCTTTTAGTCAAATCCATTTTGAGCCAGCCGTTATTACAGTACAGTAATATGAAATTATGTCTATAGTAAAAAAGGGGAGTCCAATGCCTGCATTTTAGTATACAATACATGCTTTGGTTGTACAATATAATGAGTTTTATACAATTTTTCTTTATTCGTTTGGTTTTTCTACACTGTTGTATTGGAAGCGGATAGCAAGAGAAAGAAACTGTACTGAATTTTGTTGTACGCCATACAGTAAATATCTATTAAATGTTGTTCATTAATAATTATTATTGTTGAAGAGTATTTGTATCTCTTGAAACGAACGCAATCTATCGAATTTATATAAACATAAATGCTTTTATTAAATTCAATTTTCAATTTAAAATATTTTTAGAGTCAGCAGTGAAACTTGATTTTAAATATATCATTTCTGATAAAATTTTGTATTAACTAAGCAAAAAAAAAAGTAGAAATTTTTGGTATGCGCTAACGCGATGTTGTATAGGTGTGTGTAAAAGTGTTGGTGTTTGTCTGAAATGAAATGAATGCCTTGTTTGATGTCTGACAGAACTGAGGTTGTTGAGGTTGAGGTACTATAATTTTATGCGTCTATCATTTAAAAGATTTTTGTATATTTTGTTCGCTGTCATTGTGATTTGTTTGTGTTTGTGGATTGGTGTGTATTATAATGGAGTTTCTAAAAAAAAAAAATATACTTACTTAGTTTAAATTGTTTTCTTTCTACATTATTATTAATTTGAATTTGATGAGCTTGTAATAGCCATTGTGGTTATATTTCATATAACTACTTAGCTAGACAAATACTGCGATAAACTAAAGTGAAATTGTCGATTTGAACAGCATTTTTTGAAGATACATTTCAATATTTATTCACTTCCATGCATTTCTAAATAGCTTATTTATTCTATAATGTGTTTTCCGGCTATATCTTCTTAAAAAGAAAATCTCATATTTAAGTCACTTATTAATTTATTTAAATAATTTTCGATAAAAATGTTTACGACTACAAATTGAAAACAGTCATAAAACTTATTTGTACGTCACAAAATCATACTGTGACTGATTTTTAATTATGCAAACACGGCAATTAGTTTTTTGGTTTTCGAATAAGCATTTTTCACATATTTATGTTTTATGTGTTAATAAAGATGTGAATCAAATTAGAATATTTAGTAATAGAAAAAATTATGGAAAACCCAACAACCGACGGCTTTTTATATACCTAATAGGTATTTCATTTTCTTTGTTGTATATATAATTTTGTGTACAAGTTATGCGGCGAAAATCGATAATGAAAAAGTGTATTTATTTTAAGACCAATTCCAAAGCACTTCATTTAATGATTCTAATTAAGCTGTTTAATTTGCAAAACGAAAAGAAAATGAAAATTATGTTATAATTATTGACACAGTTTAGAAAACTTTTTAATGACTTATCATAGGAGCAAAGATAAAAAACTATCTTAACAAAGTTAAATTAAAGTTTTCTTTTTAAAGAATTAAATTCTTTTCAAATAGTGTAGAAATCCTGCTAAGTGAATTGAATGTTGAGTGAAATTTTTTTTTTTTTCTTTTAAATTGCGTTTTTTTTCTTTTCAATACACGAAGCAAAAACCAAATAGACATCATTAGCTAAATTGAAATACACGCGATAAGCTCTATGTATCACAACACAATGCTTACAATTTTATGAATACACTTCACATTTTGTTTTAGCAAGATGTTTCTTAATTATTTTTAACAAATATTTGGAATATCATAACTTGAAAATTATTATGAGATTACAGGATGTCTACTGGTCAGTAAAGTCAGGTGAAAGTCAGGTTTTCGCAAAACGGTCTCTAAAGTAACGATAAGTCAGTTAAAAAAAAATAATAATAGTATCTTTTTTACGTTTCTCAAAGCTGAATTCCTATTTTCTATTTTTGCTTACACATTTCTTCACACAAAAATTCAGGAACAGTTAAAAGTCCGGTTTTTTTTTCAAGCTTGGCAACTAGTAGACACCCTGTGATTAAGATCTCTAGTTAATTTTAATGACAGAGAAATAGTTTAGGTAGAAAAAGATTTTAGTTAAATAATAGTATATTTAAGATGTAATTTATATTAAATGTTCTTGCGGTTAAATCGTAGCCCGAAGAATGTTGGTAACAGCTAAACAATCCTTATTTTATGTGCTCATTATATCTCAACCAAATAATTTTTTTGCAATAAACTGCGCAAACTCTATAAACCATTATTTATATATATAGAATAGATATACATATAAGTAAAACAAAAGTTACTCTCACTATTTTAATGCCAGAGTAAATCCTAGTCAGTACGATGAAGAAATAGCGAAATCACGTGCTAAAAATTATTTGTGTTTATAATTTAATCTCTACATCAGTCTTCAGATAATAGTTCACGTACAAAAGGAACCCCAACTCTATTCTGCATGTATGACAACAATAACTAATATCAACACAATGATACATACACCTTTGTTTTTTCTAAATACTTTTCAAGAAAATGTCTTATTTATTTTGTGATATAGAATTCTCGATATTCAAATGATAATTTCTTTATTATTTTATGTTATCCATCTTTAGAAGGGTTCATTAATTTAATTAAGTATTAAAATTTGTTTCAGGCAATGTTAGTGCCATTATGTGGTAACGCTTTAATAAACTTTTATGGAATTATACCTCTTTTCAGAAATTTGATAGCAATCGGAAATATTTTTATTAAGCAATCGCTATTTTAAAATCTCTATTAAATATTTTTTGTTTATATAGGATTTTATTTTGCTTTTACTTTCAATAAATTTTATTCCAAAAAAAAAAAAAAGGAACCAAAAAAACACAACAGTTCTTTTTTTATCTTCAATATTTCAAATAGTTATTTATGATGCCATAAAATAATATAAAGAAAGAAATATAAAATCTTTTCGAACTATCTGAATGTGGCTATTATTAGGTAATATAATTTTTTTATGAACTTCGGACAAAACAGAAAAGAATATTTTGCCTAAGTTCATAATCGATATTTTAATGCCTTTATACCTGTTTGGTACGGCTGTCGCTTTGTAATTTAACTTCATCCAGTTTTTTTTTTCTCTTTGTGTAGATTGTAAATAATATAATGGTTGGTATACAGTCAATTTAAGAAGATACAACACTTGATCAAGATAACCGTTGGCCAACGATTCTTTTCAATTTGAATAAAAGTGAATGTGAGTTTAACCCGAGAATCTTTCGGTACTCAAAGTTTGTTAAAAATATAACACATTAGTTCACGTCTGTAACGCGCCATTAGTTCTTATTTAAATTTCGAATTTCTCGTAACTAACATACAAGCTTCATTACGACGTCGAGGTGACACGATTAGATGCTTATGCTTACTGAGATGAATTACGAACATTGCAATTCCAATACTTATGTGCTATAGGAATTGACATTAACTAAATTATTGACACAAATGTAAACAAAAAAAAGCCATCACACCAACATTTTAATAAAAAGTGTGAACCACACTTATAATTTAACTTGGTTAACTCTGTCGGAACATGTTTTTCTTTTTTTCTTGCTTTTTTTTTATTAAACTTTTTAAAATAGATTTTTTAAAATAATATTGAAATCAAAAAAAGAAGAAAAAAAAACATGAAGAAATGAATATTCAGTATTTTCTGTAAAAAAAAAATTGGGAGTTCACAGTAATAATATTATATTTATACCAAGATTTCATATTGAAGCTGTAATAAAACAACCTACCCACCTTCCTCCGCTAGTTATTTCTCTATCAATCAATCTGTGTATTTAATATTTTCAAAATTTTAAATAAGAATAATTTTAAGATCGTATATTTTATAGTTACAGACTTGGCTTTCGTAAACTCAAAATATTTTTGTACAAAAGCATATAATTTAAATTTGTTTTGCCTTCTTCTTGGCTTATTTTTTAATCAAGTTGGGTTTCACATATTTTTCATTTCATTTAAAATGAAAAGAAAAGCATTTGTAGTAAGTATTAGTATACTTGTTTTTTTTTTTCTTCTTTTTGTGTTAATTTAACACAATACTAATTCACATCATTTTTTTCTTGGAAATGATTATAGTGAACGTCGAGGAGAGTGTATGCGTTGGTATAATAAGAACCGATTTATAGTATTTTTTTTAAATTTAGATTTAATAATAATAATAAAACAAAAGATATGAGCACATATAAACTGGATACTAAATATATTTGACGGTGTTTTCGATATTTGAATTTTTGATAGTTAACAAACTATTACTTATGTTCTCTAAATGACAGATTCAAATAAATTGGTTGACTTCTGTCCACTTTTCATATGTTTAGACCATTTATATGTTGTAATTGTAATGTAACAACGTCAGAGCGGTTCACCCACTAACGCAAAGTGTTTGCTTTTAGGCAAAACCATAAATTTTGTGTTCTTTTTCATTTACAATAATCATTTACCCAGTTGTGTGCGAAACAAAATATTTACCTATTTTATCAGCTAATAAATATGAATAATTTATTTTGTTCAGAAAAATTGTGCTATTTAATAATACCATTCATTACCCACAAGCCATATAATTGTTAAAAAGATAAATCGTATGTATCTATTTTCAACGCTGATTAGATAATTGTCTGAATAATAGAAATGCAAATGCATTTTTTCTACTAAAACAAATTTATAAATCTAAAATTAAAAAAAAAACTATGAAATGAGAATTATTATTATTGATTCACAATAAAACCGTAAAATTCAATATTTTATGATTGTTGATTCACATTAAAACCGTAAAATTCAATATTTTATGATTGATTAACAAATAACGTTTCTTTAATATCAAATTCGGCATTAATTCATAATGTTTTAAATCAACGCATGACCTACCGTTTCCCTTTACTTATACTTATTATTTATTCACAAATCACATATAGAACTACGACAAACTTAATAAAAAAAGAAAAGAAAAACAAATTAAAATTATAATATAAACACAAATCGAAACTGCGGTGGCTCTTGAAATACAATAACTTAGACAGAAAATTCCTTTCTGAATATTCTTTTTATTATTTTTATTATTATTATTATTATTATCATTTGTTATTCAAGCCATGTAATCAGTTTTTCTTATCTGCTCTCTTGAAATACAAAAATACTTATAACGTGTTTGTATTTGCTTACGACTGAAATGAAAAATTATATATATAAATTTTTTTAAATTTTATATTGACAGAATAATATCTTGTTTTACAGCGACTCTTTATACATGTAGTCATAGTGTGAATAGCAATATAGTATGTATTTTTACACAGTATGTATCAGAATGATAGTACCACATCACATTTTTTTTTATAATTTCATTCTTGTATGATATTCGGAAACTATCATAACCATATATACAAGTAAGGAGTATTAATAGTGGAATACTTTTTATTGTACTGAATACTAAGTATTGACTTACTGGTAGTACTGTCAGGGCGGTATTCACAACTGTTTTAGCGGTTCGCTAAACTCTCGCTAACCACAAAAACGCATACAAAATATAACTTAACTAGAGTTTAGCGAACCGCTAAAATTGTTGTGAATACGGGTGTCAGTATATTTGCGCAATCTTAGCAGTCACTACTGAAAGTATTTACAAAATCCATACCAACATAAATAATATCAATATAAAAAACATATTAATTTCAGATTGGATCCACAATCAAAATTGTTTAGATTTTGTATGAAATCATTTTGGAGAATTGTGAAACTATACTAAAGCCATAAAAGTATCAGACGCCATACCCAATCTATGCTTGATTTACGCTTAAAATATAAGTACTGAATCGTATTGAATCACAGACCATTTCCATACTAAAACAAGAATTTAGAATCAAATTCAGCATCGATTTGTATAGACTGATACTACAGGTAGTACTATTTTTTACTGGTATGGTTTATGTCAGTATATTTTTAACGGTACTAGTACTGTAGTACTACAACACTATTAAATAGTCCTATATACTATTAAACTTTTAAACATAAAAAAAAGTTAAAATAAATGTGTGGTTCTATCATTCTGAGACATACTGTATAGCATATAGCAAAATCTTAAGTTTGATACTGATATCTGTTTGTTTGTCTGTGCATGACGTAGATAATATAGTTATCGCATATAAACATTTACTGTCAGAATCATATTCAGCAACAATATGTGTCACATTCATTACGTTTATAATGCAAAAATGTAGCCCGGGCTACATGTAGCCGCACTAGACTGGCCAGCGTTTATAATGCAAGAAAATGTAGCCTACTTGTGTTTATAATGTTTATAAAAACCGTACTATATTTGATATTAAATTAATATATTATGATATAAATATAACATCATTTAGTCGTAATGCAAAGTGAAAAAATATTTAAATCACAAATATGCAATTTTTTTTCCACTATGTACATCAAAAGTTAAAATGTCGTAATAAAATCTAGCGCGATTGAGTTTAAAATGCAAATGTGGCCCGCGCTACAAATGTAGTCGGACTACATTTTTTGGCCAGACTGGCGCTACTAGAATAGCCGAGTTTGAGTTTATAATGTAAAAGTTAGTGGCCCGCGTTACAAATATATTGCGGCTACATTTGTGCATTATAAATGTAGTGATTGGGGCTGGATGAAATTATAGGATTCCGGATTTATTAAAGATTATTGCGTAACTAGACGACAAATTACTAATAAAAAACCCCTTCAAAACGTCTTCAGTAAATATTTCTAGTAAACATAAGCTAAGACACTAAAAATGCAGGTGTATTATTTATACATTGGGCTACGATCCATTGTGGACTTGTCTTATATGTTAATGTATTGGAGTCGATGATATCGTTTCTGTAGTGTTGTAAGTTTATTTCTTTTTTATTTCTTTTTTTTTTTTTAAATAAAGCGAGCAGCATTATTATTTATTCGGATATACAATCGGTTAATACGACAGACAGATATTTTTATTCGGGAAAACGAGTCCACTCAATGTTTTTTATGCCACTAAATATTATCAACATTCTATAAATACAGTCAGAAATAAAGTGAACACATATGAGATACGACGACTAAGTAAAAATAATTTTCGCATTGTTTAAAAAAAAAAGAAATAAATAAATAAATAAAAAATAATTAAAATATGCGAATCTATTATTTACCGTTCGTGTGTTTTTATCATAAATTTTGAATATGTTTTTAAAAGCAAGAGGCATTCGGCATTTAAGTACAGCATTTAGTTAATTCTTATTTCTGCGTTGATGTTTTAGTTTGTCATTTAAATTTATTTTCGATGTTAATTTTTAAATTCGAAATATCTTGTACCATCCATCCATTATCATATGATTGTTGGCTTAGTGAAATGAATTTGTAAAAGTAATATATTTTATTAAAAAGAAACCGGCATAATATTTAGTACATTTAAACTGTTTAATAATGGAAATCTTTTTAAATCGTGATATATTTATTATCTAAAGCTTTCTTTTAATATTTGAGACATCTATTTTATTAAAATGTTCATCTAATCCAGTTGTTATGTCACGAAAATTTTTGTGATAATTTGTAAGTGTACGTTAATATGCCCATATACCTAGACAGTATTTGGATGTCCAAATTTGGATATGATCTTCGTTGTTTAGTAGGTTATACTACAATTATAGCTTTTCGATTAATTTACATACGAATGAATATGAATAAAATAACTATTTTTTAAAATATTTATATAGTCACAATTTTTTATCCAGCTATATTGACAACTTCTATAGTGAATGAAAATTACTCTATATTTTATCAGAAGTAATTAATTAACTGAATATGACTAGTATTATGTCCGTAAGTAGCTAATTATTGATAAATTGAGACCATTTATTTGACTAAATTTAACAAATATTGTAGAGAAAAAGTGTTACATACCTGTTCGTGTTCTTTCTTTTTAAATTATATTGAAAAAATCCTTTGGAACTTATTTTAAATAAATAAATCACATCTGACTCTTGTTTATATTATAAATAAGAAACTACAACAATTTGAAAGACTTTAGTACTCCAACAAAATTGATAATTTTTTTTTCGGTCTTATACCACTTTATTTCAAGTGTCAAGTGTTTTGTTATTGTTTCTTATTTTATTTAAATCGGAATTCACTCGTCAAGATATTCTACATTTATACATTGATAATAATGCGTTAAAATGCGCATGCATCAAAATAATATTACGTCACGTAAAAGTCAAATGTTTTCAGAATAGACATAGACAGAATAAACAGCTGATCATAATGGCACACTGACCCGCAACACTCTCTCTCTGCATAAAGACATATTTTTTTACAAACACATTAACAATTTGCTCATCAGTTAGTTCATTTATGTGTACAAAACGAAGAACTCAATGCTTATAAAATGTATGCAACTGAATATCTCTAGTCTCTACTGCTTCTTTTTACGATGGGCCATTATGAAATGGATTTGACTTCTAAGCATATATTTATGTATGGATTTTAATCAATGGCGATATCTTCAATTTTGTATATTGTTTAATTTATGTAATAAACCGATTGCTGCATTGCATTGCATTCTCTTTTTCGATTTTGTCTAGTAATATGAATGTAACCATACACGAAACATGCATGTTGTGCGTGCGTGCATATAGTCACACTTATACAGATAACAATCATCTCTGTTTATTGGTATTATTGTAACCATAAAAATGTGAAAGAGATCAAAAGTATTCGATAAGTACAATAGGCAATATAATTTATACGAAGTATATTACATATATAATAATAATAAAAGAATAGCTAATCTAGTACTTACTTACATTTCCCTACTTTTATTGCATGTGTGGATGATGTATAATAGGTGAACAAATTTATTTTGTATCTGAAATACAAAATTTCCAAAAATGTATTTTCAAAATTTACATGTATTTTTTTTATTGACCATCCAATATGGATAATATATAAATGTTTCTAGAGCTATTCGATTTCTGACCTTTTTTGTGTGTGCGATTTTCACGCGACTTTATACAAAATTCTAAAGGCGGATTTATATACCTGTAAAACTTTTTAACTATTGCGTTTGCGCAATCCTGAAATATTTTATATTAAGAAACAATTTTGCAGACATAAATTAGTTTTAAGAAAAAAAAATTGTCAGAAAAAATATCGTATGACAAATTTTGTAAAGCCCATTCCACACAAATTTGTAGCAACTCGACTTCAAAAATTGGCTAAAGAGAACAACATCACATGTGAATGAAAGATTCAAAACATGTTTTATTTATTGATAAATTAAACAATTTTTCAACATGAATTTTCAAGTAAAAAGTTTTCGAACTCTTCATTCACATGTGATTTTTCATTCAATATATCAAAAGCGATGTAACAACCCAAGTAAAAATTAAAAAAAAAAAAAAAACTCTCGTGATGGTTTGGTTTCGATCCGTTCAGTAAAGCTTGAAAAAATTGAGAGTAAACAAAAATAATATATAAAATTTCTTGAACCACAGAATTGTATCCCACAATCCGAAAATGAAATAGTTCAAACCCAAAGGATGTATATTTTCATATAAACAAAATTCTGGGTCTTTTGGTATATTGACCACGAATATCCGACAACTGAATCCGAGGAATAACCAATGGTCAAAAAATTGGTAAAAACAAACAAAAATTTATGAAACCAATAAGTACTTAATTCTGTTCAATTTTATTTTTTTAAATTTCCCAAAAATACATGGAGGATTTTGTTAGAAATAATAACTTTTGAGTTAAAACAATTATAAAGCTTGTTGACCTTGATGAGGAAATCATACTTCTTTTTAAATGACAGGTTATCCAAGTTGGTGGCTTTTTTTTTATCCTTATCCATATAAAAATCACATTTTATTGTAAAGCATGTTAGTGATGGTTTGCGCCCATACATGCACAATGGAGGGGGGTGTAACCCCCCCCTCGCCTGAGATTTGAAAAAAATCTTACCCTCTGTCGATTTTGCCGAAAATAGTATCTTTTTTCAGGTTTTGAACAGAAAATAGTATGTTTTTTAAGTTTCTGAGAAGTACCCTACCTCGATTTTGATCAAAATAGTATCTTTTTTAGGTTTGGAAAAATGACCCTACTTTGATTTCAGAATTACCCTTTTCCAAAATACGATTTGCACTCACCGCGGTTCTTTCCGCGGTATTTGAGGACTGAAGACCTTTTTTTTTTTTTGCTCGTAACTTTATTTTGAGGCCGTTTTGCAATCGTCGATGGTTCTTGAAGACCGTTCTTTTTATATACCCTATCTTAATTTTTCAAATGTACCCCTCCCTGAAATCAGAAGCGTGTGCACCTATGTTTGCGCCCCTATGCTATTTTAATTGGACCTTCAATATTTAGCCAATAACTTAAATACCAAAGTTAAATCAAATCAAAAATATTAAATAAGTAGAGATCAAGGAAATACGACTATTTGTTTACTCGCGTATATCTTGATTTATCTTACTGCAGGATATATTGTCAATTGATTAAATAAAGCTATTAACAGTAGGTACTAAAAATACAATGAAATTGTAAAATGACCTCTCAAAATTTTTTTTAGAACCATTATATTTATACCGACGGAAAAATAAATAATATGGGAACAATAACATTTCGATCATTAGACAGTAAGCGCAATTGACGTACACGAATTTACGTAAGGCTCCGTAGCTCATTTGCGTGGAAAATTCCAAGTTTCCTTAAGGTTGATACTAATAGGCAGTATGGGTGAAATACGTGAACGTACAACGTAAACGTAAGATTTACCATGCAAAAGTATGGTCTGTACGTTC
>JAABKK020032124.1:0-15268 GCA_011634745.2 Catotricha subobsoleta
CACCTCGAAATTCGCAAAAAAAAAAAAAAAAAATATGACGGTAATCTTGAGACAAAATGCAACTCAGAAAACAGTGGCAGATCGATCCACCCTACTGTATATGTGTTATATAATAAAAATAGCAGTTTCAATTTATAATTAGAAAATATATACATCGATACAGTTCATGAAATTAAATTGGATTCATGACTACTCAATAAAAGGTAAATAAAAGATTGTAATGTGCAAATTGTAGGAATTACGCATGAATGAGACTAAAAAGAAAAAAAATGGTTGGAGACTTATAATAAAGGTTTTAGTATAAATTAAGTCAATTTATTTGTGAATGAAGGTGTAAATGCCCCTGCATCTGCATTAGTATCATTTATTACTATACAGATACTACTATTCAGTACTACGTAGATTCGACGTATACAGTATATAGTTAGTTCCCCCGCTAGGGTTATGCGGGCGATGAAAATTTTCTCTAGCCCTAGCCCCCTAGCCTTAGCGTGGAAACTAAGAAAACAATGTTAAAGGAAACATAGCCACTGTATAAGCCTAGTATTCAATTCAGCTTGCGAAACGAAATGGTTGCAAAATTTCGCATGTACCTTTTGCTGCGAAATCATACATTTTCAGTTAGGAAATTTCGTTCACCGTTTCGTTACCATTTCGAAACATTAATGCAAACGAAATTTCGTAAGCACTGCGTACTACATTTTTTTATCTTCAAGAAAATGAAAAACCTGAGTACTGCACTTTTTCATTATAAAAATCTGACATCTGAAATTTGCAAATATATATATATATCACATGCTTTGTAAATATTTCAACCGTAAAATTTCTCGCAACTTTATTTCCGTGGACTCGTTGAAACTTGAACTGAATACTAGGCTATAGTTGTAAATAGCCCAGAATTATAATAAAATGATAAAAATGCACGGGCATACATATATACATAGCTTCATTTACCAATTACAATGCAAGGGCTGTAAAATTAGAGGAGTCAGCGTGACAGACCGTAATCTATTACTGCTTTTTTTAAAGCTTTTAATGTGATTCTAATATTGGCGAGGAAACCAAGAAGGGAATTAAAAAATAAAATTAAATTAAGTAATGAATTAAGGGAAAAAAAAATTATATAAACAAATCATATTAATAATATTTGTCAAGTGCTGATTTACGCTTTTGTTTAATTATCATATCATATCAAATCAATGCGATGCCCAACTCATAATTTAATAATAAAATAGAATTTGAGTAAATCAAAAGGAAATAAATTCTCGTGATATAAACGACAAGAATTATTTTTGTTATTTTATTTCTCTAGATTCAACTGTCATATTCTATTATCGTTAAATATGCGGTTGACTTCACCACATACCATTTAACTTAATTTATTTATTTTGGTCGGTAACTGAATGCATTACCAGTCTCGCAGTATAAAAGGGAGGTTAAAAGAAACTATCAATAATGAAATTAGTTCATATGAATTCATTTGGTAGATAAATAATATTACATAAGTATTAAAGAAAAATTTCATATTAGCAGCAGAGCCAAGAGTAAATACTGTATATATATTTTCAAATAATCTCACGGACCAAAAACAGCAAGTATTAAAAACGAAAATGTATTTCAATCCATCGATTGATCGATATGGCTAATCCTGAAAAAAATCAGGTAAACATAAAGAAAAAAAAATCCAATCCTTTACTTAATTATTTTACTGACGCTAATTTTATGAGTTTTAATAATTTATTTTGTGCAATAGGCAATTACTTAATTTATTATTATAATTTTAATTTATATTATCTGAATAAATAATTAAATAAATAAATAAATTTACGAAAAAATTCTGATTTCTTCCCAACCCTCTAATTATAAATTCAAAATCACCTTCCAATAAATAACCGCGTAATAATAGCTTTTGACATTGACCTGAGATCATTTAAAAGTATTTTTAATAAAGCTCATCCATTGCAATTGCAAATATGTATTTTTAAAATAAACATTTCTATTTTTTGGTATTATTTCAGTAGTTGTGAAACGTGATTGAGAAGTACTAATTATTAATTTTATCAAGGAATGTTATTTTTTCGCTATGGACATTATCTTTAATCGGAAACTTTATCATCTGATACTGTAATAGCTAATACTGTTAAGCTTTGTGAGTTACTGGTAAAGTTAAAACCCCATCGCATATAAATCTAATTAAATAAATATATAAATAAAACTGATATTATTTTGCAAATTATATTATTATTAGAAGCTTTACAGGTCAAATGTTCCTTTTTCTTTGCTGGATATAAACTTTACGTAATAGCCAAACAACTTTAATAACAACAATGGACATATTAAAAACGATATGTACCTAAATAGTAATAACGCATACGGCATACCCCATAACGTTGAAGTAGTTCATACAAAACAATATTGTGTTGTCGCTATGTTCTGTGTATTTTATATATAAATAAATAAAGTTGAATGCAAGAGAAATTGTTTTGTTGAAATATATCCTGTCGCAGTATCTTTAAAACATTATCTTGATATAGCATTGTGATGAACGCAACAGCTGCTGATGATAAATATGTGTCCTTATGATGAAAAAGTTGCGATAATCTGATGAAAGTATAACACGTGATATGCATTTAGAATTGAATAGCTTAAGTTTTGTAATAAACTGTTGTGGTTTTTGGTGACCATATATCGAAAACTAGCTTATGATTAAGCTACCATGAAAGATCAATGATGTTGACAGATGTTTAAATTCATAAATTTCTTTAATTATTTAATTTAAATATAAATTTTTCTATCTCAAATTGCTATAATGCAACAAAGAAAAACAGAACGGACAAAAAAATAATTCATTTTTTTCTATTACAAACTTCAGTTGAATCTATCCATTTCAATTACGAATGACTTTATATTTAACAATTCTCTAAACAAACTTTCACATCAAACAATTTGTAATAAATTTTGTTACAAAGTATTAAATTTTCCACAGAAAATTTGTCCATATTTAGCATAAAAATCTTTCATGGATTTATTTTGGCTAAATTCACCACATTCTATATTAGTGAATAAATATATTTTAAATGCAGGTTTACATACAATAAATAACCAAATGCAGGATAAAAAGGGATAAAACCATATAGAATTAACATTAAAATCCCAAGTGTTATCTTTTGGTGACATGATTATTTGGCTAGTTTTTCTGTTTTCTACACAATATTTAAATAAATACTGCAATAATGTTGTCGAAAAAAGCTTTATATGGACGCTCGGTTTAAAAACCATGAAAATAAATTTCACATTTGTATAGAAATAAATATGCGAAAACACTTTTATATTGTAAATACAGGCAGAGAGATTATTCGGTAACAAAAAGTTAATTGTAAAAAAAAAAAAAAAAAACAATAGGCAAACAAAAAGTTTAGAGATATTCCGAGTCACATTACCACCTCTATATATTTAGTACATTGTGAGGTATTAAGTAGATTGAAAAAAATTATATATAATATGTAATATGTATGTATATTTGTATATAGAAATACCGCAATTTATGATAATTTCATTATGTTGTAATGTTCCATAAAATATAAAACACTATAAGTGTTTATTATGATTTATATCGTTTTGTAATGAACTTTGTCTATATTTTATAAATTATTTTACATGATTCTTTGACTGAATATTTCCACTCTCCTGCGCTATCCCATTTATTAAAAAGGGTTATATTATAAGATATATGAATATGCGATGTGACCCAAAAACTAAAGGTGTGAGAAATATGAGTCTCGGTATGTTGAAAGTGGTAAATGAAGGTGAAATCATGTCATATAGAAATATATAGTAATAGTAATTAATAGATATAGAACTGTGTATGGGATATTATTTGTTCAACAGGTTGTTATATTTTGACCTTTAATTAAGACTACCAAACATCTAAGTAAATGTAGGCATTTAATAATAATTATTGTAGACGTGTTGATGATATTACAACGATAATTTCAGCTTTAAATATTCAACAATTATTTACAGTGCGATTATATAAATCATTTTAATTTTCAAAAATTTTTGAATTAAAAGAGCCATGCAGTACAGATAGAAATTCCTTCTTTATTTTGAAAAACGCAATTCGTTCTTATATTAATAAATTTCCGTTCTTATATAAGATTTTTGATATTGATACGTAAATAACACTAACTTTTAACTCTATTTTGATAGGCTTAGGGAAAGAGCCGACAAATAATTTTCTAGGCAATTGCCAAAAAATGTTGTAAATTGGTGTCATGATTACAAAAAGTGGTTAGATTTGTCTTTCAAATGAAATTTTCTATAAAGTTTAAAATAATATTGAATTTATTCAAAAGATAACTTCGATAAAAAATACCGTTATGTGAGTTATAAAAATGAATAAGGAGAAATTGCAACGATCTATTCTTTTTTGTGTCGTATTTATATTCGACGCTTTAAAATTCAGGAAACAATTTTTTTTTGTGTATTTTTTGCGTATGCATGATAAACATCTAGCACCATTCATACATGCATTATAATTTTTTTTCCAAATGATTAACCTCTTCGTCAATAAAATAAAGAAAGATATAAAAAGAAAAGAAAAAAAAAATGGGGAAACAAAACTTTCAACCATAAGCATCTATATCATCACATAAACAACCCGCACCACATAACCCGAACTAATGTATTTGCATTATGTTCGTTGGCATACTATATGAGTACCAACATATTATTAAAAAAAAAATGTGGTCGGGTTGTGTGGTTAAATGTTTTGGACATGAATAATTCCGATATTTTAAGCAAACTGTAGCAACAGCCAAACAGTATTTTATGGATAGAAAACCTAAGAAAAGAAAAGCCCGTCAAGAAAAAAATATATATATAATATATATATATTTCTTTTTTCGTTCTGGTATCGCAAAATTTTTAAATTTATTTTATATCTTGATAGATGTTTAGCAATTTATATATTTTTGCAGTTGTTGTATTATATAAAATGATATAAAAATGAATAAAAATATTTGCCATTGTTGTTCAATGTCGCGCTGAAAGAATGGAACACAAATTTTATATGCATTTAAAAAAATGAAATAAATATTGTTTTGTATCGCACTTGTGAATCGGAATAAATTTAATACATTACTTACCATTATATTATAACATATTATTATAAATAAAGTCTTGTTTGATGGATGATTGATATGTGACAAACATCAAGAAACGATTAAAGGTATATTATGGAAGATTGGTTGAAAGAGCAACGAAATAACAAGAAAAAATAAAAATGAAAAATTTAAACCTCTTTGGATTCAAAAATGTTTTATGTATCTTTGCGATGTATTATTAATATTATTAATACATATTAGTTTTCTGGTAGACATTGAATATATATATATATATCAGGTCAACCCAAATATAATAAGTATGGTTTTATTTAAAAACTTATTTTATAAATGCATACTACACGCGATAGCTAGAATATCAAATTCTTTTGGGGTTTAATTAAATGGAAACTTCTAAATTCAAATCAAGCACTTTAGAAAACCAAATAGAAATCTAAGTGCCATGAACGGTTATAGAAATTTCATTCGTGAAACCAAAAAATATTTTCTATAAATATAAATATATGACAATTTGACGTCGTCATCCAATTTTAAATCAAGATGATTCTTATTTAAAATATTGAAAAATTTAAAGAAATCGTGATTTAAATCATTCAATCCGTAAATACATAATTCGAAAATAATTATCCACACAAAGTTAAAGTATTATAACACTACTTGTTTATAAATACATAATAAGAAATTTATTAAACGCATGTTAAATGTGTTAAAGTTGAGCGCGTTTGCTTAGAATTTTGGTAGATTGAGAAATCATACTAAACTCTAACACACTAGAACAGTTTGACACGTTTCATAAATACTCTTAATAATTTCTAATTGCCGAAATCTTAATTTCTTACGTTCGTTGATAGTAGAAACTCAAATATTTCTTTGAAATAATTGCGTAAGAATTTTTTTGAATTTTTTCGATTCTTACAGAATTATTTCATGGTATATCGAACTAAACAAGAACTATTCAATTCTTAAAAAAATATATCTATGAGTTTGTAGTCTAAATGCCTCATGGCATATTAATATTTTGAACTCTTCGTATCCATGACGTCTGTATTATTGTATATTATAAGAGTGGCTTTATGTGCAAAAGCTTGTCTAAATATAATAAATTTACGAAAACAAAATTTTAGTTATGGCATTAGTTGATATATTAAGTAGGTATAGATCGGGGTAGGTATGCTTTTTTGGATATATTCATAGACGTGAAAATATATGTCACACATATGAGGGGTGCTCTATATATTATATATACACACTAAAACGATATATGCGACATAATATGTTATCGGGCACGGTGTGTGTGTCGGTATATATTGTAATAAAAGTCCTATATTAAATCCATATCCAACTGAGAAATATATGGTCTACCCAGTAGAACCCCAGAGTAAAAGTTAGTTTTGTCGATGCCGGTGGTGCAGCAAAGAGAAATTATTTTATTAAATTTATTAGGCAAATAAATTTACCTATATAACATTTATATACACCATGATCCCGAAATGATATTTTCATTTAAGAAAATTGTTTATTAAGTGTCATGTTGCAATTGTAATATGTTTGCAAGGTTATAATATTTAATAATAATAATAATAATAATAATAATAATGTTTGTTGTAATTTAAGGTGCTAACGTCATGTTGGAAGTAGAAGTAAATCACATAATATAGTTCGCATATTACGTTTTCCCTGTATCCTATGACCTCATGTTGTGAATATGTTATTATATACATATATAATATATACTCTACTTTCTACTCGTATTACAAAGCCGTAAATACCTACTATTATATATAATATGGAATGAGAATTTATATATTTTAATATATCAACATTCAACAATCAACTATACAATAAATGATTGTACTGTTCACATTATTAAGCAATTTACCTCGCCATATCTTTTAAAAAATAAAAGAAAATATAGCAGCATCGCAAAGAAAATAAAAAAAAATCTCATTAAAATCTCTGTCCATGATAAAAATGCAATTAAAACACAAGTGACGCAATTTCACTTAATTAAATTCCTTTCTTGTTTTCGTTCTTATTTTTTTTTCTCGTATTATAAGTAGATGGATTTACGCACATTATTACTATATTTGGTGAATGCTGCCACGAATAAGTATGAAATAGATAAAAAAAAAAAAAGAAGAAGAATAGCAAAGATTCAAATACAAAAAAGAATGTTGCCGGTGTGTTAAAAGTTAAGAATAAAAAAAAAAAGAAAAAAAGAAGTGGCTCGCATCAATGTACTTAAAATTTGTAATATTTTAACCCCTATGCTAATCTCTCACAAAGATACACTTCGCTTCGCTATTCAATGACTTATTCTATTCTCTTTTTTTTTCTATGTTACTCGCGCTTCCTTGCATTACTGTAACATAAAATAACGGAGAAAAAGAATCTTCTAACCTTTTCCGCTTAAGTTATTCTTACCCCATTTTTATAGGCCTCAACAGTGCGTGTTAATTTCACCCCAATAAAAAAAGTAATATTTTTAATTTCCGACTTTGTCTTCTATCGTATACTTCTTCATGAATCCGATGGGTATATTGCATTGCAATAACGTATTATACAAAGGAAGAGAAAAAAAAAGTAGCAATCAAGACATTATTTGAAAATCAATTACTTTTTTATTGGGTTTAATTTACAAAGGTAAATTTTTTTTATGTGCCTTTTTTTTTGTGAAGTGAATGTAATCCCATAATTTATAATTAGTCAATAGAAGATACATTAGAATATTGTATACAATGCTGTGAATTCCATTTGGGATTTTTATACGAAACGTAAATTATTTTGAACAATTAAGAAAAATTCACATTCAAATTTATACACACTTTATAATTAATGCTTATGGAAAGCAAATTGATTTGGTTTAGCTGTCTTAGAAAGTATTCACATTTTGAATTTTTTCGGATATCAGAACATTGAACTATCAAATTTATGTAAAAAATATTTAAAATTAATTTTTATGTAAACGTCTGGAAGTTCATTTCAATAAATAAAAAAAGTACAAAACTCAAATATAAATTTTAAATAAAACTGGTATTGGTAAGAAGGGCATAGAAATGTTGAACTATTTTTTTTTCTCTTTCAGTGAAAAATCTATATATAACATTGTTTTTTTAATGATTGCATATACATGCAATATATACTCGTACAATGATTTCTATTTGTAGTACAGCTCAAATTGATGTTATAGCTCACCTATTACATTTATACATTAATTCGCTGCTAGTTAAACAATAACAAAGTATCATTATTATTTTGTTATACACTCTTGTTTTTGAATCGTTACATCAAAATATTACCTTTACAACAAGCAATTATTACCACCAACCCTTCTATTTTTGGAAACAGGTATATAGGAAAATAAAATAGCAGTCGGTCTTGTATAACTCACACCCACCTTTGCTATTTATATATTATATTATATTATATTATAACAATGTTTCATTTAAATGGTTATTGTGTGCAGAAATTAATTTTGCGCAACGGAACATTAATGATATTACATTTTCTCTCTAAACTAGATTTTCGAAGGTGATTAAATAAAATTAGCTTTATTATATTGTTATAAGCCTATAGTTAGTCGTCTATATAGAGTTTCTCTATTGTCTATATAGATGTTAAATTTCTATATAGTTTGGAAGTTGAAATGGAAAATATTCAGAATTATAAAAAGGCAAACAGTTGTCTACCTCACATTAGTCTCATTACCACCTTAAACTCAACTGTACTGAACTGTACTGTATTATATTTTAAATAAACAAAATTGTAAAAGTAATTTCTTGTTAAATATAGGTAGCATCTTTTCAGACAACTTTCAGCTTTTAAATTCATAATTAATTAGCATCATTTATAATATGTACTTTGTTATGCAAAGTCCAATTTCAACATTGTACTAATTTCATACCATTAATTAAAATACAATACATAAATAAAAATCTAGAAAATAGTAGGTACTTAAAAAAAGAAACTGTGAAATTATAATATTTAGATTTTTTAGATTATTTATTTATTAATAACAATTTTTTATATGCGGAACTATTAAATAGGGTTCTAAATCATGTAATATTACAAATTTATTAGACGAAGATTTCATCCAGAAGATAAAATCTGATCGAAAAATATTCTTTGAAGCAATTGTAAGGTTCATGGTCGTGTTACATATAATTTTGCACATAATGCAATAGAATTATATACATTAGTTTTAACATATACAGTGAAAATCCTCAAAAACGAACGTTCAAGGGACCCAACATATTTTCCGCTATTGACGATTTAAACCATTTTTTTTTTAAATTTTAAGTATACAAAAGATCTTATAAATTATACATCTACATTAATAGGCTGGTCCAATAAAATTAAAAAGTTGAATACACCAGCTAATTTTGAAGACTTTTAGAAGCTGAGTTTATTTCACTACTACATTCTACATAGTTATTGTCAAAGCATTATATTTTTCGATTTTTCACTTTGAAAATGTGGGTTGGAAACGGTTTCTGGAACCATTTTAGAAACCTTTTTTAAAAATATTTCTGAAATCATTTCTAAAAGCCATATTCGGACTGAATTCATCTCAAAATATTTTGAAACCATTTAAACTTAGTCCAGAAATGGCGTTTAGAAATGATTTCAGTTTTTTTTTTTCAGAAAAGGTTTCTAAAATGGTTTCAAGAACGGTTTCAGAAACCATATTTTCAAAGTGAAAAATCGAAAAATATAATGATTTGACAATAAGTATGTAGTAGTGAAATAAACTCAGCTTCTAAAAATCTTCAAAATTAGCTGGTGTATTGAACTTTTTAATTTTCTTGGACCACCCTAATATACATATTATAGGGTGACAATTATTTCGTCACATCTCTATGTTTAAACACTATTTATGGTTTTTGGCAACGGACCGATGCCATTAGAATAAGTTTTATAATTTTTATGCTGATTGAGCAGTAATGTTTAATACTTCAAGTATGGGTCCAAAGTTTCCATTTTTGACTTATCGACCAAACCATATAGGGATATACAAAAGGGTCGATGTTTTCTCCACGTATCATGAGCTTCTAAGAGCTTTGCAACCATTTTTGCATAAAAATATTTTGAAGTTTCCGCCTTAGAAGGTTTCTAAATGTACTGAAACTTTCGTTTAGGGATAAGAAAATTGTGCAGCTTTCGCGTCTGAGGAGTTTTCACCAAAAATGGTATGATTTGTTTGAAAAATTTGATTAGGTAAAATTTTTTTCCGTCTTTGACGGGTTTTCGTGAAAAAGGAGTTCCGCCTCTGAAGATTTTCACTGTATTACACTATATTACATGAATTATTAAATTGTTATGTAATATTACAAAATCGATAAAATCTTAGCCTGAAAAACTTTTAGAACCCCACTACATAATAAAGTAACACCGGATTGGAAAAATTATTGAAAACACAATACTTGGAAATAAGTCATATGGATTAGTGATTCGAGTATTTTACTAAAACTATGTTCTCATCTTCACCAATAATAATAATAACGTGTTGCATATAAATGTGAATAAATTAGTTTTATAAGTAGTTAACTCTTATTTTATATTTCAAATAAATTATATAGAAAAATAAATTTATAATTGTGGTTTTTGTTTCCAATTCGCACAGTAAATTTTAATCACAGCTAATTAATTTATCTCCTCGCCTCTCCTTACTGCTTGTAATAAATGTAATCACTCGCATTAATTGACGATGAAAATATATTTATGTATATATATAATAAGTAATAATAATATCTAACAAAAATATAGGGATAAGAAAGTCAAAAAGAAGAATGTCATTTCTTTTGTCATCTTGATGCTTTTATGCTTTTCCTTAACATCTTTAGATACTTATTAGCTTACCTCCTATGTATTATATGTTGTTTATGTGCAATATTATTATATTTGTCTACATGCGATTACATTGTTTTTAATATAATATAATTGATGTATATGGTTAAAGAAAAGAACAACGTAAGTTATACAACGTAGAAAATACAAGTGGTGTTCATGAGCTTTTAAATAAATATATAATAACATTAGCTGTTGACAGAATTTTATAGGTTTTATTCGGGTATGGGGGAAATATAATTGATGAAAGAATTTTATTGTAATAATTTTAAGTCTTTTTTTTTATTGCTAATTTATACATTTTATTGAGATTCTTTTTATTTTATTTTCAATTATCATCAAAATGAAAAATATGCAAACATAAAAAAAAATACCCTCGCCACATAAATTAATTGTTAATTAAATAAAAAAATGCAAGCAAAAATGCTTAATCGATTTTTTTTTTTTTGATTTTTTTTGCATAGCATTAAATCTTTGAAGTAATAAATGAAATTATTAAAAATTTCATTAAATCAGTTTTGATCAAAGTTTTAATTAAACCAAAATAACGAGAGCTAGTTAGGTTAGATTTATGAGATATGCGGTGGGGCTGAATAGAAATTATTTCAGGAATAATTAAGCAATATTAATTATGAAGAAAATTTGTGAATAAGAAAATGTAGACATTATAATGAAGAGTTTTGTTTTTGAAATTTCCCATCCTAACTAAAGAAAAATTTCAATAAATAATTAAAAAAAAAAAACGGCAGATGAAAAATAAATGGACAGAGTTGCATCTTAAGACTGAAAGAGGTGTAATGTGGGTTTTGAAAATTTTTCGAACAATTTACTAATTTGATAATTTTCTGTTGACAATAAATAAATGTAAAAATAGGGGTGTTAATATATGTTCCATTAATAAATTCTTTATTATTATATTTAATATTCAAAAATTCAACGTTTTGTTTGATTATTAAAATTTTTCCATATATTTTGTTTTTCGACAAATTCAAAATGTAGGACTACATTCAAATAATAATACTTACTGTTCTTTCAAAGAATATGTAGTTTCTATTCATGGGTACAACACTACAACATAGTTATCAAAACTTTTTAAATAATACGCCTGTAACTCATTCCACCGTAGCTTTGGTTTCTCCTGAAATCAGTTTTTGATCATTATATTAATAAAATATCACATCATATAATTAAGTTCAATTTAATCAGTGATTAATTAATTAATTAATTAACAATGCATTGTTAATAACATGAAATAAGGTTACAATTTTTTTTTTTTTGATTAATACGAACTTAAAACTAGTTAAATATTCGTCAATTTTACAAAAATTGAATTATTCAAATAATTAAAATTAGTTATGTAGCTCTGATGATGTACCTTCTTCTTCAGACCCCGTATTTTTTCTTTCTATATTTTCCAAATAGCAAATTTTCTTGCACGTTCTCATGCTCATGGACATGAATTTCAGAGCATAACATAGAATCTAAGGACTTCGAAATAAATGAAATTAGTTAGATTTTGAATAAAAAAAATTAAATTACAAAACAATAGTTAATTTTACATTATCTGAAATATTGTTATTATGAATGAGAGCTTTTTCAATCATAATATATTTACTAGTGATTTTATCATCTCCCAATTTTCTTATATATTTTCTGGATTCATCTATCTATAGAATTAAAATAATTTTATGCTATAAACAAATTTCTCTTCTCAAAAACCGTAAAACTTTTCTCACTTAATTATATAGTTATCTTGATGAATATAACTTACTAGATCTTTTGTTATTATTATTTTATCACCTCTTACGGTTTTCTCTAAAAATGATTTCAAAACAAGTAATAGTTCATCAGTACGAGCCAATCTTATCAATGCAAAGGCTTTTAATATTCTAAACAAAAAATAATTTCTATGAACATTTTTGTCTACAAGCTCCAATGCAATAGGTGCATCATATCTTAGCGCTAAACTAATATAAAAAAGAGCTGCTCGACGTGGTAGACTTATTTGTAATTCGTTAAATTTTGTCCAAAGATCAAATGCATATTTAAAAGAATCTGACGTATTCTGAAATAGAAATGTGAAATAATTATTTTATAAAGAATACAATTTTATAATTAAAAGTTATTTTTAACCAGTTTATAACATGCCGCAAATGCTAACACAGCCACATATTTTGGAAAAGTTTGGCGAGACACAATAACATCAAATACATTTAAAACATATTGATAACGTTGACGTTCATAAAGTAAATCTGCAAATATTTGGTAGGTTATATGTTCATTTAAAAGTCCTTTTAGTTTTGGATCAGTGAAACACTAGAATGTAGACAATTACTATTTTAATATCTTAAATTAATTAAATAATTATTATAAATTTTACCTGTAACGCTACATCATCAAGTTTTAAATTATAAAGCATTCTCATTATAAGTGGACCAAATTGAAATTCCATTATTTCTATCATTTGATTTTGAGCATTAAATTTCTGTAATAATTTAACTATCAATTCAATGTCGGAGGGTGTGTTCTCAACAATATACAACATTCTTGTTAAATCTTGCGGGAAAATTAAGCCCATTTCATCCTGTGCACATAATTTCATAGATTTTTTAAATTCGTTAAATTCATCTGAGTTATGCATTCCATGAGCAATAGCTTTTTGTCTGCTGTGCCTGTATTTATCAATTCCAATTGCTTGTAATGAATACAATGTTCTAAACGAAATGTTCGATTTTTCTGTACCTTATAAAATGACATATCTTATCAGTTATTATAAATAATAAATATTGTATCGAAACCTTGGTTACATTCTATATATCAATGGCGACATTCTTATAAAAAACATTGTTTACATATATTGTCATCGATATATTGAATCATTTTTAGGTTACAAAAAGTTTTATGTAAATTTTAATATTTACCATTATGTAAAAATACTGTAAAATGATGCCTAGCAAAATGTTTTAAGCCACAAAAATTTCTTAAGCACAGCATTGTTCTTTCATAAAAATTTGATAATATAGAATGGATTAGTAAATTGTATGCAATATTACAGATGATTTACGTACGTAGTTAGTATGAGCACATTCGTTTATTTCAAATTTGGTGCGGTGTATAATAGACCATGTAAGACGTCATTTTTCGTATTTATATCAAACTTGATTCTTCAGAGCTATAAATTGGAGAATTCAAAAATCTGTAATATGCAGAAGATTTTTGTATTTCTTCGCATACATTAGGGTAGGGTCAGGTTAATAACTCAACAATAACAATAACTACAAGGTAAGACCGTTAGAAAACTCATTTTGGTAAAGTTTGCGCATGACGTCACAAGTAAGTACACAATGAATTTGTATTAAAAACGACTTGTTTTTGAATTTCATTAAAGAAAATAAATATTTATCACTGCGCTTCTGTTATGGAAAATTTATCTGAATAACTATTATTATTTCTGAATATTTAAAAATAAAACAGCATCCTTCTATTCATTTTTTCATTTATTAATTAGATTTTTAAATATTTGATGTCGTTTATTAAAAAATTATTATAAATATAAAGGGAGCATGTAGAGCTGAATATATATTTATGAAAAATTAATACAACTTCACACTAGAACAGCATTTAAATTGTTTCATGAATACCGGCCTAAATGAAACAAAAAGAATAAAAATAAAAACAGATAGTAGTTTTTTTTTTAAATATTCATTAAAGCATAGGTAATAATAGAACGGTCGTGGTGGCGCTGTTTGTATTATATTTGGGTATCAACATGAAATCATCGAAAAAGTAGTTTTGACAGTAGCAGAGAGGGTTTTAGAGCTATAACCATAGTATAGTACAAATACACATAGTATGAACATATGATACAGGTCGTATTATGAAGCATGATACACGAAATTCGTCCTCTTCTACGCACACCACTGAACTTCAATTCAATTTCTAAAAGTTAGTTTTTGGTTTGGCCATGATAGATTTTCATATTAAAATGGTGGCGCACCATTCTCCGTTTTTGACAACAGAGCATACAACGCCACCAAATTTATATGAAACTTAAACATCGCCAATCTAAGAACTAACTTTTTGTAGGTAAGATAGATAAGATTTCGAAGCCCATTGAACTTATATCTAGTTTTGACAATGCGCAGTAGACGCCGTGTTGGTCACGACTCGTCGAACATACTGTACAAGTACACATTGTATGAAACCCACGCAAAGACAATATAGTACATAGACCATGCGTGGTGGCGCATTGTGCGACAGAAGATAAAAAAACCTATCAGCTGATAGATCACATGCAA
>JAABKK020032135.1:0-15264 GCA_011634745.2 Catotricha subobsoleta
TGTTCATATTTCCCGTTAAAATTACATTAAATTTTGATGTACATTATAATGTACGCCACGCACGAATGGGTTAAACAGTAGACCAAATAATATAAAAAGTTATGGTTAAAACTATAACGAAAAATATTCTCTTACGAGTATTTAAGAAAAAAATTATAACTTTTTCCACATATTATCAAAACAAAAAGTTTATTAATAATAATATAAAAACAAATAACTGATAATTTCGCATATATGCGGATTTTATTCCACAAATATTCTATGCTGTAGAATAACATTTAAGAAATATATACCAAATTAATTTTGTATTTATTCTCCTCTGTGCCTATTGGGATTAATGCATCAGTAAATAATTGATAATATATTAGTTTTGTTGGGTACATGATTTAAGCCGGTAAATGGATAATGTAAAGATTATGTAGTGTTCTCAAGATTGCAATTACGAAAACTCAACGTGATTATAGAAAATATGTATATAAATGCTTTGTGCATTGTGTTTTATATGAATTTAATACTATGACAAAGATAATCTTAATTGCAAATAAGTATTTAGTACAACTTATGCTCTTACTTGATCATGTCATGTATATTTTAGAATTTTAGAGAGCATGTGAAAAGTTCCATTATTTAATTTAAAATTTTCTTACCGAGTCCGTGACTCCTGGGCGCTGAAACTAATATTTAGTTTATATATAGCCTTTGTATGTCTTTTTAAACCCAATTTCTACAAAAATAATAATAATTTATGCAATAATTGGAGAAATATTATATGTATATATTTATTGAGTAATATATTAGTTTCATTTGTCATGAAATGTTATATTGTTCAAAATAATAACGGTAAATATAGGTTTTGCGAATGTTGATTATATATTCATGAAATCTTTTTTTCATGAAACCTTTCAGCACATTCGTTTCATTTCAAGTTTTCATTACTTGCGACATTCAAATATCGGGCATGTTTTTACTACATTTAAAAAAAAAACATTTTGAATAAAATCGTAAATTCTTATTTTCTTTATTGACCACTTTTTTGTTTTGATGGTTCATATACTTACGTTTTTTTGTCTAAGTATCCAATTTTTTTTTTCTGTTTTTGGTTTTTCGCGTTTTTTCAAAGTTTCAAAGTTTTTTGAAACGTTTCAATGAAATGAAATAAATTGAAACGAATTTTAAAATTTCATGAATTTTTTTTACTCTGGTAGTGAATCACATCAATTTTACTTCACATTAATTGAAGAATTTCATACTGTCATTTTGCACTTTGATTGTGAACAAAAAACGTGATAGTCTTTAATATTTTAAAATCGTATTAACTTAGTTAGATATAGAGACTAAGCATTTAGAATATTATATATAATGTACTTACATACAACATACTAACAACGAAATCTAATAGCGATGCAACGGAACGGCATTTTTGAGATCCGGCCGGAACAGAATCCGGCCCTCTCAAAATCCGGCTTTACCGGATTTTAGGCCGGAATTCGGCTTACGCGACATCAAGGCCGGAATTAGGCTTAACTGAAACTTGAACCGATTTTTTATTTAAAATTTAAGTAAAAAATCGCCTCATGTTCTAATTAAATTTTAAAAAACGTATGGTTTTGAAGAAAAACCGTTTATTTTTTTTTTTAAAGAAAATTAATCTTTTTTCGTAGTTGGTACCAAACATAAAATTCAAAATTTTATTATACAACACAAAATATTAACCTTTTCGCATAACATTGTCTATGATTGAATTATGATTCATTTTTTAATATATTAAAATTTTTAAGTATAAAAATTAAAACAAAAATGATATTCTTAATGCGCTTAAACAAAAATATCTTTTTTTTGTAAAAATTCCGTCCAAAACAGAGCTCGAGGCCGAAATCCGTTAAAATGACGGATTTTTATTCACCGGAATTTTGTGAAAATTCTCGACAGAACAGAACTAGGATAGCCGGAACGGAACAGAATCCGTTGCATCTCTAAACTATCATCATAGTTATCAAGGTTTATAAAAGAAAATGTTGTCCATTAAACAAAGTATTAAAATAGTTAAAAATGCGTTCATTAAATAAAAAAGCCTATTATAGAGCTTCAATCAATCGATTTATATAAAATAAGTTAATAAAACATATAAAATAAAATTCGAGATAAAAATTATTTTGCTTGTCCATGTCCGCCCATGTTCATGTCCATGCAGACCTCTGATAAATATATAAATGGTGTGATACATATGAAAGATGCATAACATTTTCAGATAGATGGTTAACTATAAATATTTACCATGCAATTTATCTAAAATGTTAGTATTTGTGCTGTAAACCATGTTTAAAGTTATTGTATAGCACGATGACAGCCAAATCAATTATTTTTATATTTAAGCATTATAATAAACTCATGTCTCAAATGCAGCAAAATGATCACAATAGAAAATTTATTCTTTTCAACCAACAATTTTTATGCATAAATTTCTAGAATTTTTTTTTCTCATATTTTTTATTAATAATCTCATTTTAAATTGGAATCACTTATTATATAGAGTAAATTATATGCAAACTAATAATAACATACAAAGACAACATTGAAAGTTGGAATTGTCAATATGTTTAAATAATTTCATTTCATATTGTAAATTCTAAGTTTGTTGATATTGTAATTTATTAATTTCGCAACATTATCCAACAAAGTCATGATGATTTTTCTTTCATAATAATACATTTAAGATGCCACTCAACCTTTCCATAAGTAAATGACGGATTATAGCGTTCCTTTGTAGAAATTATAATATTATGTGTTCTCCTTAAAATAGATTGAGCTCATTTTATATGAATTACATTTTTATTTATATTTGCATATCTTTGATGGATTCATAAAAAGTTCTACAGTTATATTATGCTATTCGGCAGTTCTATTGAAATATAATAAACGTAAATTTCACTAAATTTTCCATAATATCGCAATTTACATAACTTTGTGTTAATATCATTTAAGAGTAAAAATAAAAAAACACACTCAATTCATTCGTAATTATCTATATTTAAAATCATTTTTTTTTTTTGCTTTTATCCAAATTTATTTTTATTTTTCACATTATTTATATAATAAAGCAAAAATTAACACTAGGAACTCTGAATTTAAAACAATATCAATGTTAAAATACATTTTAACACCTACTGAAAATGAAAACATAGAATTATGATTCGTAATTGCAATGACTGGAATTAGAAAATATATTTTGAATTACATAGCTCTTGCGGTTAGAGGATAAAACATTTTAACAAGTGCATGATATAAATATTGTTGCGAATAGATTAATATAAAAATAGAAATATTTTAGAAAATTTGAAATATCAAATTAATTATCTAATATAATTTATTTTAATTAGGTACATATTTTCATTGGCGTTGGCCGATTTGCTAGTGATACTCATTTGTGTACCATTAGCATCTGTAGTTTATACATTTGAGACGTGGCCATGGGGATCAGCATTGTGTCGTATTACCGAAAGTGCAAAAGATATTTCAATTGGTGTATCAGTATTTACACTTACTGCACTATCAGCTGAAAGATATTGTGCCATTGTTAATCCATTGAGAAAACTGCAGGTGGATTTAATATTTTTATACTTATTAAGAAATATTTAGTTCTTTATCAACATCAATAACAAAAAAAATAATCTTGTACTTATTTTTTCTTTCAAAATTAGACAAAACCGTTGACAGTGTTTACAGCTGTTATGATATGGATATTGGCATTAATATGCTCAGCACCAGCTGCAATAGTATCTGAAGTGGTACCTGTTTTACTGGATAGTGAAACAAATCGAACAATTTCTACTTGTTCACCATTTGGAAGAAATGGAACGTACACAAAAATCTATACAAAGTAAGTAGGTATTTAATATTATTATTTTAATTATTTTAAAGAAGCATTAGGCTATTGTTTAGTTTTTCCTTCCTATTAAAAAAGATTTTGATGTGGAATATACAAACTCACCAGGATTGAAACAGAGTTGAGCACGTTTAGAATATATGTTTCTATATTTTTTAGAACTGGTTTTTCAACGTACTGTGAATGAACACCTAACCAATAATTATTCAATAGACCGATCTGATAAAAACTTCTGCAGTCGCTTTACCGTGGATTCTCACTAGAACGTCTTGCAATTTCCATTTTTTTTTTATGTATATAAATAAACATCAATTAAGATAGAACGCGTAGATTTATATGAAAATAGCAAAACGCGTCCAAAAGATAAATACCGTTAAAATACCTTGAGTTTTTGTAGTTTCTTCGTTACAGATTGCGAATGAATTACAAAGCCAAAAACTGCATAAAAAATAAAAAAAAATACATATTGTGTTTTAAACCAAAAATAACATAAAAAAGCATGTTTAAAACAAAAAAACATGTTTTATATATCAACCTTGGATTGAAATTATACATGCGCTTGTTTTTTTTATTTTGAGCTATTTAACGGTTTTACGATTTTCAAAATAAATGAAAAGAAATGAAAAACCATAATAAAAAAAATCGGTATGCATGCGTCGTATTTTGGAAAATTGGGAAAAGACACAGACAGTTGTAACATAAAAACTTAAATAGCGCTGTGTGTTAAACATATTTTGAAATATCAACGAGGGCATTTTTGTGAACAGCATGGTTAATTTCCTGAAACAAAAAAATTACATTCTGTTGTTGAGATGGGGTGTTTTTAACTTCAAAAATCAAGTATTGGTTGGGCAACAATTTTTTTTTTTATTTGATGCATGTGGACAGATTTTGATGGTCAATATACCAAAAGACGCAGAATTTTTTTTGAACTATTTCGTTTTTGGATCGTGGGACCCAATTTTCTGTTTTTTTTTTGTACCTTTTTTACATATTGAGTTGGAACTCAGGTGTGGCCGGGTGAATTTTAATGATCAATATACCAATTAATTTCTTACAAAAATGAAGTCGTGTACCAATCCATTGGTATCTTGTTTTCTTTATGTTTGATACATATTTTATTGTATTACCTTTACATATTTAATTCACTATCATGTCCTATGTGATTTCTCACAAAAGTAAACCATCAAAAATAACTATCCAGTATTGCGAATAGTTCGATTTAACAAACATGCGAAAAAAATCGAGTTTGTTATATCGATATGTTCTACTGTATTTTTTTGCTTCAATATTAAGCTTTACAAAACCATAAAATATGTGAAATATTATGGTTGAGTTATTCAAATTGAAGTATATGTAGCAGTAGCTATCAAATAGCTATATTGCATTTGTGTGTTAAATAATCTATATACATAAAGATTATTTTAAAATTTAAACAAAAAAGTAAACATTTCTATATATAGGAATGAATTTATTTAGATAAAACATATATTCGCCTGATCATGGCCAAATAAATTATAATGCATTATTTATTAACTTTTTAACGTCTATATTTAATGAAAATATAATCCTGAAAACCTAAAATATGTTGGGGTAAATATTTTTGAAGATAAAAAGAGAAAAAATGTATATAACACCGGAACAATTCTAAAATTTGAAGCTTGTGAAAAGTTAAGTTGAAGAAACCCTATTTAAAAAAAAAACCAATTACTTGTACCTACAGAAAAGGTTCTGTATCGTGATTCTATTTATTTATTTATTGATGATAATGGACATTTTAAGACAAAACTTAATAAAAAAAGATAACACAAAAAAAATGAATCGATTAAATTAAACCAAAAAAGAATCCATTGATGGATGAGATTTTTGTTTTTTTTTAAATAAATCAAACCAATCCGAATAATCGTCATAGAAATAAGAAAACCATCATTCTATTGAATAGTTGTGTCGGGCATCAGTAGCTAAGCCATAAAGTCACATCAATTATAAAGACATACATGCATGCATGCATACATACATACATATTATTTATTTATTCATTGGGTATATGTTTGGATGGAGTATAAAACAAATAAATTTGCCATAAAATATGCTGGCTTAACGTTCCAATACAATAATAATTGATTTCGTGGTAGAACTTAAACAAAAATTCTGTTTCTTATAGTGTTATTATTCTAAACCAAAAAAGTAGACTAATATTCTTATTTTTATAGAAAATTTAATAGAAAATTTAATCGTTAAAGCTTTCAATTAAAAAAGGAAACAATTTGTAATTATGAAAAATCGAAATTATAAAATTATTGTTAATTAAGCCAAGAGTGCATAATATCTATTTAATATTCGTCATTAATATTCAGCAAGATGAAATAATAGCAAAAAAGGAACACTGGAAAAATAAACGACTCTAATTAATACAATTCATTCAGTTTATTGCTATTCATATATTATTTTTATAAGCTTTTCCATTTAATGAGAATTACAAGAGACGAACCCATAGCAACAAGAGAAATATAGTATTCGCAATAAATTACTAATTCCGATGAGAATTATGTGGTGGCCAATATGCTTCAAAGTGATTTATTTCGTCTAGCAAGCATCTATCCAAAACTAAAATGTTGAAAAAAACTAAAATAGAATAAAACCATAAAATTTTGTTGCATTAATTCAATTTTGTTAATGTATAGATTTCCCAAATGCATGCTTTTATGTTTTATAAAATATGCAACACATTTAATCCTTATGTTTATTAAATAAACATTTTGCGATTGGTGAATTTTATTCTTTTGAAAATATATATGTTTTTGTTCACTCAATCTTCAATTTTGGTATTTTTTTTTTCATTAAAATTGGGGTTAAACCACCAGACATTAAAACCAAACCAAGAGAAAAAAATTCAACACCTTTTGGTATTTTGATGGTCAAAATCCTCCCACTTAATTTTGAGAAAAAATACGAAACTAAAGTTTTTTTTTCAAATTTTTCGAAAATGAAGCAAGTAAATAAATAGTAAGTCTATGTTTAGGATATAGCATTATGACATATTATAAAAAAAAACTAGTTTAACTTTAGAGATATTTATAAGCTTTGAAAAGGAAAAAAAAAAAAACAAAATTATGATTTTTAAAAGTGAATTCAATATGTGAAAATATTTTTGTTGATATAGATTTAATGTCCTTTTTCTTTATAAGATGAAACAAATGTTTGACTAAAAATATTAAATGGTTTTTCTTTCTAAGAAGAAACAGATGTTTGGCTTAAAATGTTAAATGATTTTTTCAGACACTTTTAGTACATGTAGAAATGAAAAGACTCGACAGAAAAAGCACTCCCATTTTCTGATGTTTAAACTAATATTTGTATGTCATATGTGAAACTCGATAACACATTATGTAATATTTTTCCATTCTAACATTGAATATGTATTTCTAATGTGATATTTTTGTTTTGATTACTAACAATCATGTGATTATAACATGAAAGCATTTTCAAGCACCGAATAACGTTTATATGAAAATAAGTGATATAAATTTTCTAAAACATGTGTATAATAATATTAAGGCATTATATTGTTTTACTCATTTCTCAAAACATTAAATATTATATTGAGTCTTAATCTTCTTGAAAACTGTACATGACATAGTGCGCTTATAAATTGTTCCATTAGTTAGCGGGTATACATGGAAAAGGTTGTATCACTATTAAATTTCTGCTTGACTTTATATGTACATTATTAATATTAAACTTGAACCTCTAATCGTTTTCTGGTATTTAGTCTACACCTATATTTTGAAAGATCTTGTCAGCTTAGAACTTTTGAAACTATATATTATATCGAACCCAACTTATAATATATACATACATTAGGGCGGGTCAAATTTTGTTGCACCAAAGCGTCAAGGATATTTCGATTCTACACGTAATTCTAAGAAACAATACCCAAGAAACCATAGGTCAAAAATGCATTTCGAGTCGCCCAAATTTCGATTGAAAAAATGTTTTTGCTTAATTTTTCATATAAAAACATTTTTTCAATCGAAATTTGGGCAACTCGAAATGCATTTTTGATCTATAGTTTCTTGGGCATTGTTTCTTAGAATTACGTGTAGAGCCGAAATATCCTTGACGCTTTGGCGAAAAATTTTTCTCATACAAATCGACCCGCCCTAACATACATACTTATTAAATTAAGGCGAGAGCAATATTTTCAACTGACAATAACATGAACTGAATATAATTATTAGTTTCATCATAAATAGCATCTACGATAAACTAAATTAGATTTTTTGGCTAAAAATATTTTTATTTTCTAAATTTGAAAACTATTTCATTTTTTACCTTGAATAGACAAAGCTATTTGAAAGTTTTTATGTGTGGGTATGGATATAGGTATACTGAAAAACATTCACATATTATTAGAAATATTTTTATAATTAGATGAGTTCTATGTCCAGTTTCATGCAACTCACGTCATTCGATAAAAAGTTTTTCAGTTATTTTTGTTGTTCAATAATTGTACAAACAAAATTGGTTTACCTGTTAAAAGGTTGGTACTTAGTAACTTTTAAATCAACTAGCTAACAACGTCACATGAAAATAAATTTGAAAAATGTCCGCAATCTATATAAGTGCATTTATGCTCTTTGGTAATTTTCGAGAGCTCCACCCATAACATAGAAAAACCAAATTTATGCAGAATTATTTTATATATGCTGAGTTCACATCAAACCCATTTTTAATTCGGTTTGAGGTTTTATTTCGAAAAAAAATTAAAAAGGAAAAAAATGGTTAAGCCCGTATATTTGTGTTTACAAGTGTAAGATATACCTATAATAGAAGAAATTTATAGTTAAAGTTTAAAAGCACAAAATAAATAGGAAAGTAATTAAATATAATGGTAACCGCGACTGAAAAGAAAAAATACGGAAATAAAATTTTAAAATATGATGGCTATAAAAGGGATGTCAAAAGTTATAAAATGTTATGAAATATAAATTTGTTATTCAAATTTTGTACGTGAAGAGCTACTTTTATTTAATCGGTAGCTTTTTTTTACGTGCTGCAAATTAAAAAAAACAAGAGGAATTTTTATTATGAAATATTGTTTTGCGTAAATCTCTCAGAATGAATGTCATAGAATTTGTGAATTTGTATGTTTTGTTTTTGTTTTTTCTTGATCTATAATTTGTCATTCATTAAAATGTATAAAAACGGGATTTTTTTTTTATTTTCGTTTACGCGAAAATAATTATTGATATAAATTCAATTTTAATGAATGCTTAAAAAGCATATTGTTAAATTTAATTAAATTTTTCTTTTTAATAGTGATTTTTTACGTTATTTATTTGTAGGGTTGTTCTGCTATAATCGGCCACTTACCAAAAAAAAAAAAAAATATACAAAAGATCGTCATTTTATTAAATCAAAACTTAAAACCAGCTGGCATTCATTTAATTAAACGAATCTCTAAATATAGACAACCACTTATGGGCCATTCCACGCTAAAAGTGACTTTTCTGTAACATAAGTTACGAACTTTTTTAAATCTTACATCCAAAATACAGTTTGAATTGAGAATTGATGTATTGCAAAGTTGTTTATTTTAATAATATGAATAACTTTGTCTTACATCACTTTCTAATTAAAAATATATTTTAGATATGAGATTTAAAAAACATAGTAACTTACGTTACCGTTTAGCATGGAATGGCCCTTATATAGATATCACAAAATATACACTGGAAAGATATATATTTGTAATATCTAATAATATGTAAGAAATTATTAAGTATAAATACTTATGCGGTTACGAGATCTGAAACAGTGATATTCATTAATGTTACTTCTGGTCATTATTTTATTAGATTTTTATTTGTATTGCGAATATACAAAATGTTGTATTTAAATTCAACGATGTGGCATCTTATATAATCCGTGGCTTAATTTTTAGATTTTTTACGATTTCTTTTCAAAGGCGTTTAATTTTTCGCTTACAATAATAGGTTCAGCTCCTAAATCCCAGTGTGATATTAAATAATTTAAAAAAACTTTAAATGTAAATTTTGTCTAAATGTAATCGTATTAGTTGTGTGCGTGAATATAGAAAAACAGTAAAATATAATTTTAGCACAGATATTAAATATGTATAATCAGTACGATTTACTATAGAGTGGACCATTCGCAGTTGATTTGTTTAATGTTTTCATTTCGTTGTACACACAATATTTATATCAGGGATGCGTACCCTTCAAATTTTATGGGGGTTCGGTTCTAAGGGTTTGGTTCTTTAAAAATATTTTAAGGATTTGGTTTTATGGGTTCGGTTCTGAAGTCAAAAAAGCAGGGGTTCTTGAGGTTCGGTTCCGGACGCTTCCCTGATTTATATTTATTTAGAATCTATACATTTTTGTGAAAATAGTACATTATTCTATAGTATTCTTATTTTTCAAGATAATAATGCATAGTATAATGCCTAATATGGTAACATATTTTCAAAGGTTTTTCTAGCATTTGATTTTGCATTGGCTACATTTTCTGTACAATATACAAATTGAACAAACAGAGGGTCATATTATCCCAATTGTATTTCACTGCTATAAACTATGTACCAGTTGATCAGTATTATATACAAGGATGATGTTGGTAAATAGAAGAAAACATGTTATTTTCAATTTAAATAATATGAATAATTTATGATTATATTTTGTATTGAAACTGGATAAACAAACAATTTTACGTTTAAGATAGATATTCGTTTTGTGTAAATTGAATTGAAAATTGATAGTCAACTATGAAAATGGGGCAGAAATTTTTCTTTATCTGTTTTATTTATTTATTTTTGTTTATTTTCTTTTGTTTTTTTGTTGCGTTTTCAATCAAAAATTAAAATTTTTCGCAAAACTGTTTCCACCTGTCAACTTAATTAAATAATTTAAAACATTTCTGCTTTTTATACTTCAATTTTTCTTTAGAAATTTAGGGTCTTTTCATTTATTACGTTTTAGATTGAATGATGAGGTATTGGTTCACGTTTATTTGTTTTAAATCAATATAATGTATAACTGATGTTGTAAATTAATATTGAATGCCTTTGTATATCTTGTTAAGTGAAAATTTATTCTATTTATAAGAAATAAAAGCAGAAGAAAAAAAAAACGGTAAATAAAATCCCATTTGAAGGAAATGGAATTTTTCATGAAAAGTTTTATTTAATTAAATAGACATTCGGCTAACCCTTCTGATTATAATGATATGAAGGCTATATGTATTGTCTTATGTATTCCAATAACTAATGTGATATTTGTTACAAGTCGTTTTTATTTCAATCTACCATTTTTGATTATCATTTTATATTGTTTTATGGTGAAGTATTGGCATTTTAAAAGTACTTAATGACTTCAATCTTCAACCAAAACCCCAATAAAAAATATCAACAATTTCGTACCGTCTGAAAGAAAGATGTTATGTGGAGAGCTTCATCTATGTTATGGGGGAGTAGGTATTTAATAAACTATGACAGGATAATAATACTTATCGAAAATTCCTTTATCCATGTAATAATCTAATATGTGTAGTACATAATGTATGTCGAATTCTTTTTATACTTCATTATGTAATTGAACACGAGCGAATATATGCTTGTAAATTTTATCGTGTGCGGGAGGAGTCATTTCTATTCATGAAGGAAAAGAATTACATGTTGATGCATAAATTTAATAGTAAACTGGACTATATACTCGTAGTTGGTAAACCTTTATAGAAAGGACGATATCTATGTATAAGTTGTAGAAAGTTTTTTCTTTAATTTAAATACAAATACATATTATTATAGCGCAATGGAAAATAGAGGATAAATAGAAATGTTGTACATAGCAGTAAAATAAAATTAGCAATAAGTCTTCGATAATAATATAAAAATATATCTGCTGGAGTTAACAGCATTAAAATATTTAGTGGACTTAAAACGGTTAACATGATTCCAAATCAATTCCTCCGCAAAAGTATTATTTAAGTGTTTTTTTATTTAAAAAAATTGATTAAACATTAGGGTAGATGGATTCTTCAGGCTTATGGGGTAGTACAAGGTTATTTGCTAGAAAGTTCGGATTTTATTCTGACTGTTTCCAATATTTTTTTGCACCATTAGAACTTTCGATTCAAGAATTAGAAAAATCAACTGACACTAATATGAGTTTAGGAATTCAAAAATTTATAATTTCTAGAGAAATTTTAAATTCCTTAATTATTTTGTACCACAAAAGAATTATAGCATCTTCTTTTATTCGCTCTAGATCAGCTTTCAGTCAGATTTATAATTTTTGCATGTTCTTTTATTCGAGAGTTAAAAATCGGAGCGAGATTTTGTTTTTATCGCATCTTCTTTTTAAGAAAATCTATTGCTCTAGAAATCTAGTACTTCACTCAAAAAGCGCTCTCAGAGCACTTTTTTCGATCTGACTATTTTGACAGATTTCTAGATTTGCTCTGAATTTGGGTGTCAAAATACGGTTTTGAGGGTTATATTTTATCGAATGAAGATGCATGTTCTTTTTATGCTTTGAAAAAAGTTGATCTGAATTTTCTCAGAGTTGTTATTTTTCAGAGCTGCTCTCGTTAAGTTTTGCCCTTAAATCGATTTAGAGCAAATCTAAATAAAAACCAGAGCGAATAAAAGAAGATGCTATAAGCGTACACATCAAATCAAATATTATTTTTTTTAAATTAAAAAATGATCAAGCTCACCTCTGGTGCAATGTAATCCGGAGTTCCACAAAACGTTTTAGTGGTTTTATCTAAATTTATGCCTTCCTTGCACATACCAAAATCAGCAATTTTAATGTGTCCATCAGCATCCAGCAAAACATTATCCAATTTTAAATCACGATAAATAATTCCTCGTGAATGAAGGTAAAATAATCCTATTGCTATTTCTGATGCATAAAATCTAATTACAAAAAAAAAATCTATAAGTCATTTTTTTTTTCAAAAATAAAGTAAGTAGGAAAAGATCGTGAAAATGCTATAATAAATATAGATTTAAAGATTAGATACGCATATCGAACAATGATTAGAATTTGAATTGAAATTGATATACTTGGCGACAAATAAATGAAGCTTTTTTATTTTGCATTTAATTTAATACACCAAAAATAAGAAATAAATTTATTGCAAAAAGGTTAAATATATATAAAACATACACAGCCACCGGTTCTTTGAATTTTCCACACTGTTGAATTTGAAACATTAAATCGCCCCCATTAACGTACTCCATAACAAAGTAAAGACGATCCTGAAAATAAAAAGAAAAAAAAAAATTGATTTTTTTATTATTATTTTTTAAAGGGTAATATTTTTATGTAACAAGTAGTAGTAAATATGTTAATTTTATTTGTTAAATCTTTCCATGTCATTAAATACTTTGAATTAAATAGAATGGGTATTAAAAGCAAAACTTTAAGGTTTTTGAAAATTTATTGATGATTATGATATAATGGTTAAACTTAAACTGAAAAAATTATTCCTGTAATTATGACTTTTTTTTTACCAAAAATATGGTGAAATGATAAATAAATAAATAAAGCAGGCATAGCTCAGTAGCTCCTTAGAATTGATCTTGCCAATTCGTTGGTATTTCTGAGAAAAAAAATCGATGATTTTTAGTTTCGTTGAAAATACCTGAGAATCGACCAAATCATTTCCAAGGTATACCGCTATGTGCAAGCAATGCAAATTATTTGAGTTAACCATATGAAAAAAGAAATGAGCATCAGTGTTGAATAATGTTTAAAAGCGAGTCTCTAATTACTTTTCTTATATGCAAACAACAATATTTTTAAAGAGATTGAAATTTTCTACATACCATTGTTTGAAAACAGGAGTGCAATTGTACCAGAAATGGTGGTTTTTGTGACAATGCCAAAACACGTTTTTCAACCATTGTACATTCGACATCATCATCTTGTATGATGATATCTTTTTTTAATATTTTAATGGCAAATAGGTCGTCGGTTCCTTTACGTTCAGCTAACATAACCTAAACACAAACAAATATGAAAGCAAATATTAAAATAATGAAAGAAATAATTATTTTTCTTACAAAACCAACACACCATACACTCACACACACACACACACACACACACACACACACACGTCAATATATCGTACTACAGTTATTTACATTCTAATTGAAAATTTTCTTTTTGAACTTTCCATTTTCATTATTTTTAATCCCGCTTTCATTTTTTTTTTGTTTTTAGTTTTTCCATCGTACAAGTAAAAATGTAATAATATTAACGTCCTTAATCTTTGTGCATTTAAACTTAAAGTTAAATATATTTAAAATATAATTTTAAAAATAAAAATAAACATCTATTTAATAATATTTAATTATTATATTTGATGATATCAATGCTTGAATTTGGTTTGTTTGACACAAACAATGTATTAATAGAAATTATTTTTCAATGAAAAAAAAAAAGAAAGAAAAAGCAAATGAATAAATTCGCTACTAATCATTTATGTAATGAATTCTTAAACGTTACATAATATAGTAAAGGAGAACATGAATAAATAAAATTCTTCCCTAACGTCCGATTATCTCATTGGCATTTCATAATGAGAATAGACAAAAAAGAAACTGAAACCGAAACACTAATTTAATTTGAGTTGGACGCAAACAATGGAATGAGGATAAAAATGTATTATCTTCTATTATTAAAGATTAAGTAATTTCTTAGATTTATTTTCTGCGTGGCAATTTTCTATATTCGTATTATTTCATTTCATTTATTATTTATGTTTAATTTAGATTAAATGTAAGAAATAAAATAAAATAAAATGAGTTTGAGTTTTGTTAATTATTATCTTATTATATGTATTTGTATATGTGTTCTTTTATTAGCCATCATTTAAATTTGTGGACGTTGATGGGCTGCTTAACGTCGAAGGTATAACAATATATAAATATATATAAGGAGATCCGAAATACATTTTTGAACTTGGGCATTGTTTCTTAGAATTACGTGTAGAATCCAAAAACTCTATGCGATTTCATTTTTCCAAATTCTTCGAACCGCTCTAATGTATAAGTATATATTTTACGAAAGAAAAATATCTATTCATTAGGGTACGAAAACAAAAAATAAATTACACTTAAAATTATGAAAATTTAATAAATAATAAGTGATAAAATAGTATAATTTTGTGAAGTTCTATCTAAGCAGTGGCGGACTGGGGCCCTAAGGGCCTCGGGGGAGTTAGTCAGTGGGGCCTCAAATTAAAATTTAAAAAAAAATGGAATTAAGACTAAAAAAAAAAAAAGGTCTTCAGTTTTTTCAAATACCGCGGAAAAAACCGCGCTGTATGCAAATCGTATTTTGAAA
>JAABKK020032146.1:0-15262 GCA_011634745.2 Catotricha subobsoleta
TTGAAATTTGGAAACTTTTGACACCTTGTCTGTCAAAATCCGAGAAAAAAGTGTTTTTCGCGGTCACCCTAATGTATATATCTAAATCGATGTCGACACCCGTTTCGACATCAATCCTATATATAAAAAAGCAAAATGTTATCGATTGCTATTAGCGTATTTCTTATTTATATTTCACTATTCCATAAGTTTACTGCGCAATATGCTTACAGAGTTTTTATTTTAATATATTCAATTTAATATCATTTATCTTTGTAAAAAAAATATTTCAGATTGGCAGAATTATTTAAGAACTCAGGCTGGTAATACAACAACAGTTAATGTAGTAATTTGTACTGTTGATTATTTGTTACGCTTACAAGAATCTATAATGGACTTTTACTGGCATTATTCAAGCAAGGTATTTAATTTATAGAGTTACTAATATAAAATTTAGCTAATTATTAATTTAATTCATAGGAAATAATTGATCCAGCTGGTAAATCAAACTTCTTCAAGGCAATTGAAGTTGCTAGTCAAGTTTTCAACACATTAACTGAAGTGATACAAGGGCCTTGTACATTAAATCAACAGGCATTAGCTCACTCACGTTTGTGGGATGCTGTTGGTGGCTTCCTCTTTTTATTTTCACATATGCAAGATAAATTGTCAAAACATTCAAGCCAAAATGATCTCCTTACCGAACTTAATAATTTGCAAAAAGATATGATAACCATGATGCTGTCTATGCTTGAAGGAAATGTTGTAAATGGTATGTTATTGAATTATTTATAAGAGTCAACTAAGGTTGAGTTATAGCGGATACACATTAACTTGTCATTTCGTCAAGTGAATATGAAATTTGAATAATTTCTAAAATAAGCTTTGTCCTGTAAAATCACCCTGGAACTAACCCCATACTTTTTTTCTATGCAACTTTTCTTATACTCGTTGATGCAATGCCGATGATTTGGTCATTGCTTGCGCATTTCACTAAAGTTTTGAGTTTTCAAGTATTCTAAATATTTAATTTATTTGTAACTTTCAACAGTCAATAATTAAATTTGGTTTCAAGTTAGGTATGGTCTTTAACTATTTAAAATAATAAACAACATTATCATCATGATAATCGCGTTTTTTTGCCACTTTCAAAGACTAACAATGAGTTAGTGATAGATTCTTCTACTCTTGGGATATTTGGGTTCAAAATCGAAGAAATGTCGAAAATCAATGATATTTTCAAAAATTTATCATTTTTACATTTTTTAACCTCCATAATTTTTGAATTAATTAATTATTATTATTATCGATTCAAAAGTTATAGGGTTTAGAAGATGAAAAAACACAAACGCTCAAAACCACAAAAGTTCAACCACAAGTATTTTCAGCCGGCTAGAAAATCGAATACTTACACTAATATTAAGCTTGTCGCGGCGATAAAATTATTACTTTTTTTTTTTGATAATTCTCTTTATTAGAAATTGAACCATCTTGATCGCAGTGCTCAAAGATGAGGTTTTATCAAGATATCACGATATTTCATTTCAATTCTCTGCATTTACAGTTATCAAAACAAATAACATAACAAATAATTGATTTGGGGTATATATATTTTTTCACTTTTATTCACTATATATAAATACTAGGAACTATTGGGAAACAAATGGTGGACACATTAGTCGAATCGGCATCAAATGTGGAACTTATTCTTAAATATTTTGACATGTTCTTGAAGTTGAAGGATTTGACGTCATCAGCCAGCTTTCAGGAAATTGATTCTAATAGTGATGGATGGATTACACCTAAAGATTTCAAAGAAAAAATGGAACAAACTAAGAATTACACCGCGTAATAATATTGTTAAAAATATGATAATTTCTTTTATCTAAATATTTATTTATAAAAAAAAATAAAAATCATTCTTCTTTTTAGGGAAGAAATTGAATTTCTATTGGCATGTATGGAAATCAATCATGATGGCAAAGTTGATTATGAAGGGTTTAGTGATCGATTCCATGAGCCGGCCACAGAAATTGGTTTTAATTTGGCGGTATTATTAACAAATCTGTCTGAACATATGCCAAATGAGCCACGGTTGGCACGATTTCTTGAAACCGCTGGCTCTGTATTAAATTACTTTGAACCATTTTTGGGACGAATCGAAATAATGGGAGGAGCAAAACGAATTGAACGAGTATACTTTGAAATTAAAGAGTCAAATATTGAACAATGGGAAAAGCCACAAATTAAGGAATCAAAACGAGCATTCTTCTACTCAATTGTTACAGAAGGTGGTGATAAGGAAAAACTAGAGGCATTTGTTAATTTTTGTGAAGATGCAATTTTTGAAATGACACATGCATCTGGTTTAATGGCAACGGAAGGGAATATAAGCAATATAAAAAAAGAAGCGAACTATAGCTCTTATATAAGTGAAGAAGATGAAGAGAGGTAAGTAATCCAACAAATTTCATCTATATTAATTATTATCGACAGAGCTAAATAAACATGTATATTGTTCTTTTTATAAACTTTAGGGCTGCAAGAGATCCCATTCGTCGTAGTGTTCAAGGTGTTAAGAATGCCTTTAAATTTGCAATCCATCTGTTTAGTCCAGCAAACATTAAGCATCAAATAGGAATAATGCAAATGATGACCGTACCAGAGCTTATAATAGGATTCTTCAAAATTATATTCTATGCATTTTATTATTCAGGATTCGGTGTTTCTTTGATTATCAAATATTTATTAATAAATATTTTGATGTCATTAATGCGTGGAACAGCTGAAGAAATAGTAGAGGAAGTGCCTGTTTCGGAAGAACGTTTTAGGAGATCGTTACCCGCTTTACCACCCGATGAACCAACCGGAACTGTCCAAGCGTTTGGACTAGATATCAGTAAAGAGGAAAATGGTCAATTTAAAGTTGCACCCCATGATTCAGGACAACCAAGCCCGACAACATCTCTAGAAGAAACCGGGGAAAGTAGTCCAGAAGATGGAACTGGTGAAACAATATTTGAAGGTATCGGTGAACCGCTGGAATCGCCAATGACATTGGTCGATTTGCTGGGCGGAGAAGCAGCTAAACGAGCTGATCAAGAGCGATCTGACGCACAAAAAGTACAAGAAGCAGCTATGGCAAGTATTGAAGCTGAAGCTAAGAAAACTTCGCAGGCAACAACTGAGCCAGCCGCTGTTACTCAAATTGATTTTTCAAAATATGCGCATAGGGTTGTTAGTTTCTTGGCCAGAAATTTCTACAATTTGAAATATGTGGCTTTAGTATTGGCTTTTCTTATCAATTTTATGCTATTGTTTTATAAAGTCACAACATTTGGTGAAGACGATGATGTTCCTGATGATGATGATTTGATTGGCCTTGGATCTGGTTCAGGTAGCGCTTTCGGTGGATTAGGATCGGGATCTGGCAGTGGCGCGGGAGAGGAGGATGATGAAGACCCATTAGAATCAGTTCATGTTAATGAAGACTTCTTCTATATGGAGCATGTTCTTCGACTGGCTGCTTTTCTTCATAGTACTTGTTCATTAGCTATGTTAATTGCATATTATCACCTTAAAGTGCCACTGGCTATCTTTAAGCGCGAGAAAGAAATAGCTAGACGGTTAGAATTTGATGGCTTATTTATCGCTGAGCAACCTGAAGATGATGATATAAAATCGCATTGGGATAAATTGGTGATATCAGCCAAAAGTTTTCCTGTGAATTACTGGGACAAATTCGTTAAGAAGAAAGTTCGGCAGAAATTTAGTGAAACATATGATTTTGATTCAATATCTAATTTATTGGGAATGGAAAAAAGTGCATTCACTGCTCAAGAGTCCGAGCAAGGTGGTATTGTTCATTATATCATAACAATTGATTGGAGATATCAGGTGTGGAAAGCTGGTGTTACAATCACAGATAACTCCTTTCTTTATGCTCTTTGGTATTTTACGTTTTCGGTATTGGGCAATTTTAACAATTTTTTCTTTGCCGCACATTTATTGGATGTGGCTGTTGGTTTTAAAACACTTCGAACCATTTTGCAATCGGTAACACACAATGGAAAGCAATTGGTTTTAACAGTGATGCTACTAACAATTATTGTATACATTTACACAGTAATCGCCTTTAATTTCTTCCGGAAATTCTACATTCAAGAAGAAGATGAAGAAGTTGATAAAAAATGTCATGACATGTTAACATGTTTCGTATTTCATTTATATAAAGGTGTGCGAGCTGGTGGTGGTATTGGTGATGAAATTGGTGATCCAGTTGGTGATGATTATGAAGTGTATCGCATCATATTTGATATTACTTTCTTCTTTTTTGTCATTGTCATATTGTTAGCCATCATCCAGGGTTTAATTATTGATGCTTTTGGTGAACTTCGTGATCAGTTGGAATCAGTGAAAGAAAATATGGACTCATTTTGCTTTATATGTTCGATGGAAAAGGGTTTCTTTGATGCTGTTCCTCATGGATTCGATACTCATGTACAGCAGGAGCACAATTTAGCAAATTACATGTTCTTCTTAATGCACTTAATTAATAAACCAGATACTGAATACACGGGTCAAGAGACATACGTGTGGAACATGTATCAGCAACGTTGTTGGGACTTCTTCCCGGTTGGTGATTGCTTTAGAAAACAAAATGAAGATAAACCTAAAGATAAACCAGAATCAGGAGGTGGTGCTACATAAAAATATAAATAACTATTCACTACATTATAATTAAAAATAAAATATAACAATCAAAATTCATATTTTATCATATATAAATTTTGAAATTTTTCTACTTAACCCTAATTATAATGCTAAGTAGGTTCTACTTAGATACTAATAATTTAAGAGTCCTATGTAAGTCTACAATCTGCATCTTGATCTGCATTCTAGAATAACATAACATCTTAACATTTATGTTTAGCCAATTCTATAATAAATACAAATTTAAATTTCGGGATGTTTATAAACTTTATTTTGTAAGTAGGTAATTAAGTAGTCAATAGCAACATAAATACTTATATGAGGTATGAAAAAGTTTTTCGAATGAATTTGTCATTCGATTATAATAATTTAATTTTTCATTGTAATGTTTCTTCCGTCCCTTGTTTAATACGTATGAATGTATATTTCATATTTAATAACTTTTTTAAAAAAAAAATTAGGAATATTCTATTAGACCAAAACATAGAGGCTTAATCATCATATTTTTTACTATAACATTTCTTGTAAATAGATTAATATATCTTTAAAACTCTTTATTCAATAAAAGAAATTTATTAAAAATTAAATAATATTAAATTTGAAAATAAATAAGAATTCGTTATTTTATTTTATTGTGATTATAATAATGGCTTTTTTAAATTAAATGAATACAAAAAAAAATACAAAAAAAAAAACAACTTAACAGTAATACAAAAAGATAAAAAAAAAAATGTACAATTTATTCTATATACCTACAATCTACATAAGTAGCAAAATCTTAGTAAAATTTTTAAGAATTAAATAAAAATAAATTAAAATAAAACATTTACCAATGAACGAAACAAAAAAAAAATGTATAAGGGACGGACTTAAATAATTATATATTAAATAATTTAAAATGTAAACACATTTTGTTTTTTTTTTTGGTTTTTCATGAAGAATATTATTATGGTTTACCAGTTTTTCTCGAAAGGCAAGTATCATGAACAAGAACTAGGATCAGCATTGGTGATTTTCTGTTCAGAAAGTCCCAAAAGAAAATTCTAGCTGAAGTAATTTATCAAGCTCTTTGATTGTCAAAATAATTCTATCAATAATGTCATATCTTTGAATTGTTTATGCAATAACAATTAGTTAACAAAAACAAATGTATTTATTAATTTTAAAACTATTATTATAAATACTTAATTTTTATTTTGCATCTTAAATTTATAAGGTAAATCAATATTTGTTTATGATGTTTTATAAAGGTTTTTATAAAAAATAGAAAGAAAAAATAACCAAACTAATCTTTAAAATAAAAAATCTTTTAGCCCTGATGATGGTTTCAAGTGAAACCGAAATATTGGCATAAACACAAACAACAAATGTTTTTTCGTTTTCTTACCCAAGCAATACAACAGAATTATAATAATTATTTTATTTATTTGATGTAAAGATAAGGTATATCATTAAAATAGAGATTTGATAAAGTTACATATAGGGTAAAAAATAAAGATACTGTCTCCAAAAATACCGCGGCAAGAACCGCGCTCTCCCCTAGCCGACTTTTGGAAAAGTGAAAATACTATATTACTATAAGATATACTTACTTACTATTTCTCCTAAACACTTTGAAAAAAAAAAACCGCGCTGTATACAAATCGTATTTTGGAAACCGAAGTAGGGTTATTTTTTACACTGAATTCACACTTGAACGTTTTGCGATTTTTCAGTTCTAGCGATTTTTGGTATTAAATAAAAATCGCGACGGTTTTTTGACAGTTAAATCAAAATCACGCCGATTTTTTAATTGTAAATATATGGGAATAATGTCAAAAAACGCTCAAACTCAAAAATCGTTCTAGTTATTCAATTTCAATTCTTTATTCATTAATTTTTTGTTTTAACATGTACTTTTTGTGAGATACAATTATTGTAAATTTTCAGCAACTGACAATTATTATTTACGAGTTTTTTTTTTATTATATAGTGATAATTTGACAATGTTTAAAGGAAAATGAATGATTAAAAACCCTTTATATGAGCAAAAATATTTTTATAAAACTTAAAACTATAATCAGCACAGAAATAAATATATGTATCATTTATAATTGTGAAGTACCTTGGTCGGTTGAATTTATTTTATTTCTTGAATATTGTGCTTAAGAATTAAATTAAAAAATGGTAATATTTCTCTCAAAATCGAGTTAGGGTAATTCGATAAAACTTAAAAAGGATACTATTTTCGCCAAAATAGACATAGGGTATTATTTTTATTTCATTTTTTATAAAAAATGAAGTATAGGGATAGTGTTTTTTTCCACTTTCTTTTGATTTTTTCTGCGGAATTGCTGGACGGATTTTAATGATTGACCTACAATTGGACGCAAAATCGAAACTATATATAGGTTTTGGTTTTGATCAATTTAGGTCTTCAGTTTGAATATATTCGAGAAAAATGTTTTCAAACATTGTCGAAAAATCAGTTTTCTCGAATTTTTGACCCGAAAAACCAAATTAATTAAAAACTAAAATACATAATATATATGTCATGTCATATATAAACTCGTATGGATTTTTGGTATTTTCGAACGATTTATTATTTTCTGATAAATCAATGGGTTTTTAAACGCTTAGTGTCAAAGATTACATATACTATATGTAATCTTTGCTTAGTGTAGTTAGTTAGTACATAGTTACAAATTAGTAAAGTTCGGTAAATATTTTAGAACTTATATGTCATAATTTGCTCGAACACGATTTAGTAAAATATCTCAGTAAAAGTAGATGAAATGTCATTTAAAAATTAAAAATTTGCCAAATGGAACCAAAAATAAAAGTGATTTTAATTCCGAAAAAAGACACAGCTATAAATGGGTAGTAGTTTTTTCCTAAAGCTAATATTACATGTAACTAACTGTAAGTGCTAAGAAACAAATTTGCACAATAATTGAAGTCTTTCATGTTTTTATATTATATACCTATATTTTTTGTATTCAAAATAATCTATACACAATTACAAGCAATCCTATTTATTTAATTTTGCTAATTAATGTTAATTAAGTAGTAAAATTTGCATTTAAAAGTAACTTCGGCACGACACAAAGTTTTGGTAGAAAATTTCCCTTCTAATTTGGTAGAAAATATCTCTTCTTTCTCTATACAATCAGCCATTTTTGTGTCAGATGTATGAAAACGAAAATAAACGACCAATTTTTGCATTTTATAAATCAATTTTTAACAATGAAAAATGTAAGTAAGTATCTGATTTGAATTATAATACATATCTAAATTATGTTTAGAATTGTATCTGGTTTGCCTATAAATTATAAAAAATAAATCAATTATTTAGTATTGAAAGACCTCATTATCGGCTAAAAATGTAATAATATAATATATATGCTAACTTGATGCTAACCAAGATAGAATACAAGATATGATATTGGGCATATCAACAATACTTGCACCTCCCTTCTTTTCCTTTTATATGTTTCTACACGGTACTCGGTACCGCGTAGTCCATCGGGTTGTGCAAAAAAGAATGCAAGCAAAATACATGTACACGAAAGAAAAAAGAGATGTTTGAGCGCTAGAAAGAAAAGCAATATGCAAAGTAGCATGACGGCGATAAGATGCGAACTAAAAACGAAAATACAATACGTGAGCAGAGATGGTATTCGACGCGTCGAATAGATTTTTCACGACATTCGACGTCTGTAAAATGGATCTATTCGACGTTCCCATTTATACGCGTATAATGTAGAATGACGAAAGAAAAAGCAAACACTAACTAACACTAACTTTACTACAAAAGGGAAATGTATGCAGAAACGTTTGAGCGGAAAATTTAAATGTTGTTTAAAATTTAAACTGATAGAAAAGACACGAAATAAGCAATCAAATGGAAAAGAAAGCCAAAAAAAAATGTTTTCAATTCTATTTGACACGACATTCTACGTCAATTTTTTCACGACATTATTCATTCTACATTCGACGGGAGCATCTCTGCACGTGAGTATCAATCATATTTTGTATTCTATATATCTTGGGCGGTTATCCCATATTAGTTCGTATCGTCTAACTTATGTTCTAACCGTGATAATAGATATGAGGGTGAGTGATATGGTCGCTGTTGCATCTCACTCACACTCATATCTATTATCACGGTTAGAACATAAGTTAGACGATACGAGCTAATGTGGGATAACCGCCTTGTATGCAACATAAGGCGGCTATCCGACATTAGTTCGTATCGTCTAACTTATGTTCTAACCGTGATATGAGGGTGAGTGATATGGTTACTGTTGCATCTCACTCACACTCATATCTATTATCACGGCTAGAACATAAGTTAGACGATACAAACTAATGTGGGATAGCCGCCTAATAGGGCGTGTGATTAGTTCCCATTTTTTCCGTTTGGCACCGCTGGTCGTGTTAGGTTAACGTTATTTTTAATGTATTTTGTTTTTACTTTTTTTGATATTAACCCAACAACCGTACATACAGCGAAAAAAATATATACATAGAAGATAATCTCCCATATAAAAAATTTGGTAATTTTTCTCAAATTTAACGTGAGCGACATTTGTTGGTTATGAAAAATAAAAAAATTATATAATATTAATATTCGTCTTATTTTTATTTATTTGGACGCTACAAACTTAATAATAACTGTGCAAATATATGTAGGTAATTTTCTATCTTTTTTGAGTGTATATTTCTAATTAATTAATATAATTTCCGAATGTAAAATATAATGCCTAACAGTTTTGACATGAGTTTAACCGCATTGACAGGAGTTTAACCGCAATATAAAATCAAAACAGATCAAAACTTTTTATATGATAGATTCTCTTCTATGTATATATTTTCTTTGGTACAAGTATAATTGGTGGCAAAAATGGGAAGTATCGAAAATCATGACCTATATCAAATCAAATTAATAATTATACATAACGATTGATGGAGTACAAAGTTAATAAACAAACAGATTTATAGAAATATTATTGATGTTATGTGCACATTTTTATATGAAATTCAATCAAATTTTAGCATCTAATAGTAATAAAATTAAAACGAGAAAGAAAATAAAAGATCGCCAGCACGCACTAGTCCGATAATTTCATTATCTTTCAGATGGATATAGGACAAATAAATTTTAACATTTTATATGTTTATTTTTGCATTATAAAGAAGTTGTGCTTTTGAAAAAGGGGTATTTTCATTTAAATTTTCTGCTTACATCCCAAAGAAAATGAAAAATCTACATCACGCACTAGTCAAATGATTTCATTATCTTTTTATTAAGTATAAGCACCCCTGTAAAATTTTGCTCTTTATGCCACTTTTCTCAAAATAGAAAGCTATTTTCTAGAGTATATTTTCTTAGCACTATAGAAGACTCTTAAGTAGTTTATAGAGCAAAGTTTTAGGCCAATCCGAAATTTGTTGAAAAAAATCCAATTAATTGAGAATTTTAATTGTAAGGCCTATCCGAATTTTTTTCATAAAATGCACATTTAAATGTACATTTAATTGTGCATTTGAATTGCACATGACTTATACGTTCGCAATAATTTCGCATTTTTATGTGTCCGAAATGCACAATTCAAATGCGCAATTTCTGTCAGTGAATAGAATGAAAAATAAAATAAACGATCGAAAACCACAAATTTAATACTTTTTGTTTATGCAACAATTAAATATTTTCAAAAAACATCATATTCGTAAAATGTAAACTTTTCAAAATTAATTCAACAATGACATTCATCTCTCAAAACAAATTTGCTCATTTCTAAAAATTTCAAATATTAATTCTGCACGCGAGCACAATTGGCAATTTGAACATTAACAATTGCGCATTTCGGATACCGTACATGTGAACGCATTCTAAAATTGCACGAAAATTGCGAATTGCGCATGAAATTTGTGCTTTCAGATAGGTCTTTTATTACAGCGAATTACGCGTATTTTATTGCATTAAAATTTATTTCAGCAGTACTGAAATATTCAAAATTTTGTTGATCGTGTGGACGTGGCTGTAGCAAACTCATTCAGCTAAATAAATTACCGTCAACAGAGTGTATAGAGAATGAAACGCACACATCAGCATTCTTTGAAAACGTTTGTGATTAATCAATGCTGACAACATCGCATTACAAAAAAAATATATATATATATAAAAATACAAGAAATAAAATAAAAATTATTTAATTATTTATTGGACCATTGAATTTGTTAATATTTATTGTAACATTTCGAATGGTAAGCATTTCAAAAACCATAATTTTATTTTTGCAATTTGTATTTATTAAGAAACATGATTACTTTGACACTCATAAAAACGTAGCTGAATAAGTCATGGCATCTTCTCACAACATAAAATTATTAGTAATGGCGACTGTCATGTTGAAATAAATTTTTTAATATAATTTTGGTTGGATGCATTGTATGCAGAAAGTTATTTTAAAAAGTTGGCTGTGTTTGTTTATTTTATTTTTACTAGTAAAACTAAATGATATTTAGTGAGTGAGATCGTTGTGTTTCGATTGGCTATTAAAATTTAAATAATGCATTTCTATGTAAGGCAGTTATCGCACATGAGTTCGTATCGATTAACTAATGTTCTTAAACTGAAAATGTAAGCATACAATTTGGGCAGTTATCCCACATCAATTCGTATCGAATAACTTATGTTTATAAACTAAAAATGTAGTAAGTATTCAAAAAACAAAACATGCAATTTTGTTTGAAATAGAATTATACAATACTATACTGTTAAACGAGTATGTAAAGAACATAAATTAGTCGATACGAAATAATGTGAGATAACCGCCTAATTCGTTGTTTGTAATTTGTCTTTTTGTCTCTTAACCATAATGCTTTCAATATAATTGCATATACCTAATTAAGTAGCTAGTAAAATAAATCATAGGTCTTAACTTTTTTTTTTTTGTTATTTATTTTAAATTTATTCTAAATGTTCTTTTTTATTAGATGACCGATAATAATGCTGAAACAATTATTTCATCAATGACACGAGCCGCAAATGTGACAATGACTTCATCAGATAAAACTAAAAATTGTTTTATATGCAACAGTAGGATAGCCACATCGGCCCGCAATGCGACACATATATTTTTGGATCAAAATAATGAAACTGGAGATGGTTTTACAACACCAGTAATTGCAACACTTTCGTCGATTCTGCGACGTCCAATTGTTGAGGAAACGACTCATTCAAAAATTCTATGCAAGAAATGTTTGAAACTTTGTAGTGACTACGAGGATCTCTTTACTCGTGTTAACGAAATTAAATACAATATTATACGCAGCTATAATAGCACTGCAATAAAACATAATTTAGTACCAGTTGATATTGATGACGATGATACGGAAATTGATTCAAATACTGTCATTACCACAGATGGTCAAAATTATGACATTGAGGACGTTAATTTTGAAATAACTTCAGAACCGATTTCAGATATATTTGAAGATGATAATGTTGTGCTAGCTGGCAATGTTCAAAATGGCTCACTGGTTGAAGAACCTGCTTCTAACAATGTTGTCTTCGTTAAAACGGAAGATCAAACATTGACCACGAATACTTCTGTGGCCAATTCTATTTTTACCATTAGCGATATCACAAATGTTATTCATGACGGTGAAGACAGTCAAGAGGAAACGTATCAAACAGTTATTCTTGAAGAAATGGATGAAACACAATTTTCACCACAAGACCAACTTCAACAACAACCAATAATTTTAAATGAAAATATTATATCGAGTAAAGAATACTTTGAAGAGAATGATGGTCAAATGATTGAAATAAGCACAGAATCACAAAATGAACAGGAACAACTTAAAGATGACGATTTCCAAACATTTGTATTTCAAGATGATGATATAGATAATGATGAAGATGGTTGTGGTGATGATGATAACGGTGGCAGCAATGACGGCAGTAATAATGGTGATTCAGACGATGAGGAAATAACGGATGTCATTCAAAAAGAACGCCGCAATAAAAACCGGAACAACATTAATCAGAAATTAGATATTAAAAATGAACCAAAGGATCAATTATCGATTATAAATGGATTCAAAATTAAATCAGAAAAAGACTTACAGCTCACCGATGACACCCGACGTACTCCAATTTTTATGCGTGACGGAATGAATTTTACATGCCAATTATGCGAACCACCAAATACAGTTATTTATGATACAAAAACCATAGCTATACATCTGAAAGCCGATCACAATGAACGTATTTATGTTTGTGATATTTGTGGAGCCGATTTTCGAAAACGAAATCCATTTAATGATCATATGGACGAACACATGTCTGATAGTAAAGAAGGCGTATATGAATGTGATGTATGTCAACGTATTTTTAATAATTCACGTTTATATCGGGCACATAAACGAATGCATAATATGAGCGTTAAAATATGGACATGCAAAGAATGCAATAAAAATTATAGTTCACGTAACTTGCTGGAAGAGCATGGAAATATGCATTCAGGCGAACGTCCGTACAAATGTCCCCACTGTACTAAAGATTTTGCATCAAAATATACATTAACAGCACACATGAAAATTCATTATGATCGCAAACGTCCCTTTGAATGTAAGGAATGTGGTAAATCCTTTTTTAGCAATCAAAATTTGACACAGCATGAACGAACACATACTGGCGTTAAAGAATATGTTTGTGAAATTTGTAATAAAGCATTTGGAACACCTCATAATTTAGATGTACATAAAATTGTTCATACTGGTCATAAGCCCTTCATTTGCCGTACTTGCGGAAAAGCATTTGCACGACGTGCAGAAATTAAAGATCATGAAAGAACACATACGGGTGAAAGGTATGTATGGAATAGTTTTATTATAAATTTATTTCTATCTGAAAATTTGCAAATAAACCATACTTATGTTTTAATTTATTATAAAATTATTTCAGGCCTTATAAATGTGACCTATGTGAGTCTAGTTTTGCTCAACGATCAAATTTAATGTCACACAAGCGAGCCACCCATTTCAATGATAAACGTTATAAATGCGGTACATGTGATCGATCATTTAAGCGTCGACGTTTACTTGAGTATCATATTAAAGCATCACATACAGGAGAACGTCCGTACAAATGCGAAACGTGTGGCTCAACATTTGTCTATCCGGAACATTTCAAAAAACATTTAAGAATTCATTCGGGTGTAAAGCCATTTACCTGTGAGGTTTGTAATAAGGCATTCAATAGCCGCGACAATAGAAACGCACATAGATTCGTTCACAGTGACAAAAAGCCATATGAATGTTTAGTTTGTGGCTTGGGATTTATGAGAAAGCCCCTATTGTATGCCCATATGCAAGCACAAAATCATTTAAATGATACGATAATTATCAATCAACCGCATATAGGCGATAAAAATGATTCTCATTCAATTGTTGTTACCGAAAATGATGAAAACAGTGTTGGCGGCGACGATATTGTTTATTTGAATTTAAATGAAGAAGATTTATTGGACGAGGATGAATACAATGTAAATTTTTTATAAAAAAATAAAATATATCCTATATTTGAATTGCTAAACTTGATTATGTATTTTTTAGGCATTTGAAGAAGAACATATTGTCGAAGAAGGTGAAATTATTAATGAAGAACATTTAATAATTGATGGTCAAGTACAATTTGCAAGTGAACATGTGACTGATGATGATTTATCATCTACACATATTGGACAGGAAGATTGTGATCCAGATAACTTATCAGATGATGTTATGCACGCAGGTAATGAACAAATGTTCATTTCAGCGGAAGATGGTGTTGGATTCGACGATGAGGATGGAGATAGGCTTATGGAAACTGAGGATGTGGATGAAGATGGTGCAATGCAATTAGTACAGATATGTGTGCCCGGATCAGATGGCAGTAAAGATAATATTGCGTGGGTTAATCTAGTTTCTCAATAGAAGCTTAATGATTTTGCATTACTGAATCGCGCACATATACCTATTATTTTTCTAGTTGCAGCAGATAATAAAATAATTAGTATAATATTTTTATTTTTATTTGTGTCAAGTTTTCCATAACAATTTTTATTAAAATGTAAATAAAAATAAATTTTGCCACAAACAATAATTGATATTTCTCAATTTTTTATTTACTTATATTTCTTAAAATTAACAACTTTTTTTTTTTTATCTCTCTGTTGCGCACAAATTAAACAGCAAAGGTTTCAAATTTCCAATAGGCGCTTTCGCGATTTGATTTAAAGTGATTCCAATTAATTTTGTGTAGCAAAGTAAATTTAGCTTACACCAAACGATCTGAAATACTTACGTATTTGGTATGATAAAAAAATCATAAAATTTTTTTTCAGAAAAAATGAAAGTATTTTATAAAAATATTTTCAGTGCGATCCAAGAACAATTTTTTTTATTTCATAACAACAGTGTTCGGAATAGATGATTTTATATCATCTAGATGAAGATGATATATGATCATCTGAAATTCATCTAGATGAGATGATAGATGATTTTAAAACTTCGATCTTTTTATCATCTAGATGAAGAT
>JAABKK020032157.1:0-15260 GCA_011634745.2 Catotricha subobsoleta
CGAGTTGAAGTTTATCAAAAGCTCGGGTTACCCGAGATTCGTGGGTTACACGAGTTGAAGCTTACCGCCCTAAGTGTGTACTAAATGAAGCTATCTATTGTACAATGTACCCTTGGGTTTCAGTGTATATAATTGATTTAATTTAAAATAAAAATCTCTGTACAAACGTTCGAGCTCAGAAATCAACTAAATTGAGTTAAGATTTTAAATCAACTAAATGTTTATTTGAACTTAAGAGCATATTATGTGCGATATCCGGTTTCAAGCTCATTTTATTCATATAATTTTATTCAAACTACATGTACTTATAGGTGATATTTTTTTTTTTAATGAAATTATTGTATTCATTGGTCTTTATATTAATCGAAAATACCAAATTGTTTATTATTCTTAAAAGAAACACGTTTTTTTTTTATTATTATAACTATTATTACTATTTTATTGTGTATTATTAATATATGATTATATACATTTTATTGTACTTAAAATATAATATTTAGAGAAAACAAAAATATTTAAAAACAGTAGCATGCATTTTTTTTTATTGATTGAAACTATGAAACGAAAATCAGCTAAGAGATTTTGCGATATCTTTAGCATTTTGTTTTCTGTCTGCAATTCGTGAACCGAATTGCATAGCTCTCTTCTTTAAATGCGAAACATTACGTAATCCCAATTGATAGCCACACAATCGTAATAGTAATTTATCGCCAACACCTTGTTGAAGAGTATGATAACATTTCTGATAGGATTTTAAATTTCTAACAAAATAAATGAAATCTTCTTCTAAAAATGGTGATCGAGCTGTTATACCAAAATCAGCAATAACCCGGTCATCTCTTGCTAAATTTCTACTCGGCAATCGGAGAAAATCAAAATTTAATTCATTTTCTAAATTTTCGTACGGTGAAATATTTGAATCTTTGTTAACACGTATAAATGCATTACGATGACGTGTATAACCACCAAATAATTCATCAGCACCAGATCCAATTAAAAGAACCTAAAATGATAGTTGGATTATAAAAATAAAATTGAAACAAATGCCAATTTCTTTAAATACTCGGGCAGGACTTTTATATGAATTTCCATTCAATATACCCTCTCCTCTGGCACCAAACCATAAAACTGATCCCAATGATTCGTCTAATATACTGCATAAAGGATATACTAAATTTGCAATTCGTTTCTCAAGTGCATTGTTCAATTCCTTTCTGGTAACGTTTACTTCAATTAAATTCCAGTTTCTACAAAAATTATTTAAAATATTTGCATTGATGACAAAAGCAAAACATATCAAATGAACAAAGTTAATTATTCAATAAAATATTACCTATCTTTACATAGTAACTTAAGCTCATTTAATGTTTCCCTGGCTGATATTCTGTCTGGCGTATCATAATTAATGCAACCATTAATTTTTTCGCTGACTACCGATCTTGTGACTTTTTCAAATGACACATTAATCATGTCAATTGGTACATTAATGTCAATTAATTTATCAGCTAAAATAGCTAAAATTGTGCAATCGATTCCGCCTGAAAAAAGTATTCCAATTTTTGTATGTTCACAATATTGTTTTTGATGATTTTCTAGCAAATTTACACAATCTTTACAGAATGGTGGCGTTGCAAAAACGCGTTCCTTTAATGATTTATTTAAGTTTTTGATTAATTGATTGCATGCAATTGCGACATCATTATTCTGTAGTAATACATTAAAAATCTCTTCGGGGGCTTTGTCAATATGCTGTCGTAAAATATCTTCAAAATTATAATTAAATAGTCGTTGTGATTCAATCCTGGTCCAATTTGGTTCTATGTACTTTTCTATTATTAGTTTCTGTTCTAAAATATTTTCAATGGCACCAAATTGTTCCTCATAAATTTCATGAACATCAATATTTTGCCAGGGATGGAGTTGAATTGTTTGTTCTCTTAAATGATATGCAAATATTCCTAAAGGCGGTAATTCAATGCATGATTTTAAGTGGCTACTTTTTTTTGCTGAAATACCAATTATTTATTTTTAAACAATAAATGTTCAATTATAAAGATTTCACAAAAATGATTTACTTACCGAAAACACTCGTTAAATACAATCCACCAAAGTCATCTCTACCTAAAATCAGCGATTGTCTTCCCAATGAATCTCGAATGAAGTATAAAATCTCTAACACTCTGTCAAAGTAAATAATGCTATATGGACCTTTAATGTTTTTAAAAATATCTAGAAAATCTTCAATTGATTTGCATTTATTAATTTCTTCAATTAACCATTCAGTATCACTTTTATTTAAATTATCGCGATTTGTATAAATGTCTCCGTTCATTAATAGGACATGTTGGTTTAAAATGAGTGGTTGTTGGCATGGTTTCTCACCTTGTTGCCATAAAACACAGCCTGAGAAATATAGATTATACAGTTTTGTGCTAATTAATAATTCGGAATTATTGTCTGGTCCACGATTTTTTAATAGTTCATGCGTACATTCATCTATCTAAAAGCATAACATTAAGAAAGATTATGATATGTTGTAAGTTCCTACTGTAGATAAGAACTGAAAATATGATTTTATGTTACAGTTGAATTCTTAAGTGTGCAGAAGGTAGTTTGAAACTTCCAAAACATATCGCTTCCGAATATAATTCAATTAAAGACAAATACGATATTGTATTAGTACTCTTAAAAATTTAATACCTGGAGAATATTGGGAACTTCTTCACCGTCAATGCAACTATACCTTAGAAGACAGTATATTCCGCACATGTTGTTAATGTAACTTCAAAATATTTAAAAATAACTGATTATTATTTTTTTTTGGAAAGAATTCACAAGATTTATAGTTAATTCTTATAACTACTTATACACTATGTTTTTAAAATAACTTCTGATATTGCTTAAATCACACTGATAAATTGTTTGTTTTGACTTTTTAATATGAGAAATATTAAGATTGGTTTACATAGCGCAAATAAGAAGTCGAAGAGGTATTTTTCCACGTGTCTAAAATGAACTAATCAGAAAAGTTATTTTTAAAAATTGCTAAAAACTCCGTCATGTAAAAGAGGTTTAAACCCCATGCGACTGTAGAATTTGTTAAATAATATGGTTAGTAGATTTGAACACAAGTGGATAAAGAAAATATTTGGATTATTTAAAAAAAAACTGCGCCAATTTGCATGATTGCTTTTGTAAAAATTCGTAGATTTTTTCACTACTACGAATTTTTTAATTAAAACGGATTTTTTAAACTTAGACCTCTCGTTTTAATTATACGTTGACAAAACTATTTATTCCACCAAACATCGCTTCCTATGATTCAAGTATTTTTCATACATCTTTGAAAAATATATTTAAAGGTAAGTATACACCTCTTGGCTGAAATTGAAATTCCATATAAAAGTGACAGATGCTGAAATAGGAATTTATTTTAGCTCGGAGGTGTAAACTGAATTTCAGCGAGTTGAAATAAACATGTCCCAATCTGGTTCCACACAATTTCGTCTCAAAGAATTACCGTGCAATAGATCGTGTCAGAACTTTTCCGATGACGGCGCTCTTAGTAGAGATCCCAAAAAAATAAAATAATCAGTATACGATCATATATATGATATATCGCATACTTTTGTGTGAGCGAAATATAAAATGTAATTCAATCGAAATACATATCAACGGGTCGCAAAATTTGTTAGTTTATAATTCAGTCAAAGAATATATATACTATAGGTCTATATATAACTATAAGTATAGATATTCTTTGATTCAGTATTTGATAAACTAATGGATAAGCATAACCCCGCTAAAAATCTACACTATAACACAATAAATAGTGTAAAATGATGTTAATTTGGTTGAAAAAAAGCATCAGACTTAACTATAGTTTAAACATTATAATGTTTTTAATGTGTTTCTCATAGTTTAATTACACTATAACACATTATAATGTGTAAATTATAGTTAAATCTGATGCTTTTTTTCAACCAAATTAACATCACTTTACACTATTTATAGTGTAGAGTGTATTATAGTCTAATTTATAGTGGGGATTTTTAGCAGGGAATGGCCTTAAGAAATGCGAACGGTATTGGTATGGCGTGGCGTGAGGTTAAGTGACCGGTTCTATCCAATAATATAATTTTATATTATTACAACCATTTTTACGTTATTTTTTGAATGCACTAAACCGAGACTGTTAGTTCACAGTTCGTTGTAAAATTCGTGTATTTCATTTTCATATTTTTAATTTCACCATTTAATTTTTTTATTAACGGTATTTAAAATTAAACATTTATTTCACTGAATTTCTTAATTTAATTTTTTTCTCAGCAATCATTAAGCCGAGAGCACTAAAGCAATGTTTATTGTCTATATAAACAGGTTTGTTGTCGAAAATACATCTTTCTATCTTCTTTTAACTTATCATCGCTATAGAAATTAGACAATAATATTATCGAAAATTGGAACTAATAAACTATGCTTAGTTCAATATTTTACACTAGGCGTCACCACTGGTCGATCTGTATGCAGATGTTCTAATAATTTTTGGCGTACGTAACGTTTTCTTGATTTGATTGCACATATACTTTATCTGTGAATATAAATAAAGTCACATGTTTCACAACATTTACTTTTATTAAGAAAGTAAATCATCGAAAAAAACAACATACTCAGCAAGAAGGATTGGTAATAATATTTCTATTTGACTGCGTTGCTTGATTATATGAATTCCTGATATTCAACTTTTTTTTATTGATTTAACCTTAAAATTTTAGATGAAAAATTTATGGGAGTAAAAAGAACTATGTCGTTTGATGAACAAGACAATAATAATTGCAGAATTTCGAAAGTAACAGTTCAAACTGCAGAGGATAATTCACAATGTCAATTTGATTACCTAAAAGTTTTTCGCTTTGAAGAAAAGTTGAGTTCAGGCAAAATAAGAAATATTTCTGATTTGTCATTGACTGATAGGAGTCATGATCAAAAATACGATTATTTTAATTCAAATGAAAGATACATGCATGGCATCAAATTATTATTTCCACCATCAGAATGTCCACCAAATTTAAGCATAAGAACATTTTCAAAAGATGTTTTAGCTGAACGGTTTCATCTGAATATCAATGCTTTACAGTCACTTTACTATGAACTGTTAGAAACTGGCCAGTACAATATGGCGTGGAAGTATCTGGATGAAAAAGTTTGTATTCCGATGCAAATAGTTGGTCTGCAAACATCCATAGTTTTGAAATTAATTGAATTAATTGGAAACCATGAAATTCAAAACGAAAACTTGCGAACTATAAATATAGTTAAGTCAATGCTGAAAGAAGGTATACGTACCTTTAGCGTTCACAATTCAGATGTAATGAAAATCTTGAGCATATTACACACGGTTCAAAAGAAAGTTCTAGAATATGAAGAATTTTTGAATAAACAAACAACAACTAATTATTTACAAAAATTATATTGGTTAGATATTGATATTTCTTCATTATTTGATATAATTGACGCATCTTATTATCAAAATGAAGCAGTAAAGATGGCTCTAGATTTATCTCATCATTGTCATCATTAATTAAAAGAATAACTTTTAAATTAAAATAACATTGTGTAAAATTATATTAATAAATTTATTGAAGTATTTCAAAATTTAAAAAACTTGTTTTTCACATTAATTACTTTATTTCAAAGATATGCTTCAAATGAAAAAAGTTGTATATCTATTTCCATAACATGAGTATGAACTACGTGGATATTGCTTTAGGAATTACTCCGCCATAAAACATGTCTACGGATTATTTTCACAGTCAATGAAAATGTACAGCGTGTCTAGCGTGTCCAAAAGTCAGGAAATTTGCAATACAGTGAAAAGATCGAATTTTTTACATTTTACGATTTGTATGCAGCGCGCTTTTTTTATATCTTTTTTTTTGAACCAATCGTGTATCAATCCATTGGCAGCTTTATCGATAAATTGATAAAATGAAGCAAAGAAAACATAGAAAAACAAGCTGTTAATCCATTAGTATTAGCTTCATTTTATTATATTTTTTTTCAAATTTAAAGTAAACAAATCTTCCACTACCCTCACATTACATCACTTGCCTCTAGTTCCCTTCACATCCTCAGGCATGTATTAATCTCTGTATTACTCACATCTCTGTATTACTAAAGTCATGCTAGTGCTACCATGAAACTTTTAAAACCATCAAACCTAAAAAAAACAGAAACCCCCAGACGCAATGTTAAACGAGATACTAGACCCATGCTATATTGTTAGTATCGGCTATCTTCACAACATAAAAAAGTTTTAAAAAAATGAGGTATTTCACTTTTTCTAACACCCACTTTTTTTGTATTATTACTGGACGCGGCCGCGCTGTATCTATGTAAAATCATGACAAATATTATGTGCGATGGTAAAATAATAAAGCATATAGCGGTATAAATTGTAAATAATCGATCTATAGTTTATGTCGAAACTGTAAACAAGACCTAATTATACAATTGTCAAAAATAGCAAACGATTTAACCTTAAATTATTTCCCGCATGTTATTCAGAACATAAACGTGAGCGATTAAGAAAATAAATAACACAACTATTATAAACATAAATTTGTTATTAATTTATTTTATATAAATTTTACTTGTTAAGTTCTTGAGAATAATTATAAAATGGTTAAAAAGAAGATCGATAATAGAATTCGTGTTATGATTGAAAATGGTGTTAAATTGGGACATCGTTCAATGTTTATTATAGTCGGTGATAAGGGTCGAGATCAAGTAAGTAGATGAATATGTGTATTAAATTAAATTAAGATCAAATAAATCTAATTCGATGGGATGTTTGTATGCTAGGTTCCGATTTTATATGATATGTTGACAAAAACAATGGTAAGAGCTCGGCCATCCGTTTTGTGGTGTTATAAGAACAAAGATGAAGCTATTTCTAAGTATGTTTTCAATGTTAAGCACATTTCGATGATGACAGTTAACTAATAATTAATTAATTAATTTTGTATTTTAAGCCACGGAAAGAAGCGAGCAAAAAAAATACAAGCTGGCAAAATAGATATTAATGAAGCAGATCTTTTCGATACATTTCGTGTATCGACTGAAATTCATGGCCGATACTATTCTGAAACACATACTATTTTAGGACGAACGTATGGAGTGTGTGTTTTACAAGATTTTGAAGCTCTTACGCCCAATCTTTTAGCACGAACCGTTGAAACGGTTGAAGGCGGTGGTTTAATTATTCTATTATTGAAAACAATTAGTTCCTTGAAACAGTTATACACAATGAGTATGGATGTCCATAAGCGTTATAGAACTGAAGCACATCAAAGCGTGACATGTCGCTTCAATGAACGATTAATTTTATCATTAGCTGATTGTGAACGTTGTTTATTAGTAAATGATGATCTTACAGTATTACCGTTAAGCTCGAAAACAGCTAATATTAAGCCAGTTGATACAAGTAGTTCTGAAACATCACATAATAATGAATTATTGGCCGAATTAAAAGAAAATTTAAGAGATACACCACCAGCAGGACCATTAGTTAATCTGTGCAAGACGCACGATCAAGCTAAAGCGGTAGCTCAATTTATCGATGCATTAGCTGAAAAACAACTGAAGTAGGTTTTTGCGTTAAATCTTTGGTATTATTACAACATATTTATGATTCATTCTGTTATTTTTCAGACCACCAACATCTTTAACGGCAGCACGTGGACGTGGTAAATCAGCAGCGATGGGTTTATCTATAGCTGCTGCAGCGGCATTTGGATATGTCAACATCTATGTAACATCACCGCATCCAGAGAATTTAATAACACTTTTTGAATTTGTGCTAAAGGGTTTTGATGCATTGGAATATCAAGAACATGCTGATTATACAATTATTAGATCAACAAATCCAGATTTTAAGAGAGCCATTATACGCATAAATATTTCAAGGAATAGTCGTCAGACTATTCAATATATATCACCTACCGATGCGCATTTACTAAATGCAGCTGATTTACTAGTAATTGATGAGGCAGCTGCTATTCCATTTTCAGCTGTAAAAAATATGCTTGGTCCATATTTAGTATTTATGGCCTCAACAATTAACGGTTACGAAGGAACTGGACGATCTTTAAGCTTAAAACTAATTTCACAAATACAAAAGGAGCACAATGCACCACTGCCGGTAAACAACAAAATTCATATTTCAGCTCAAACTTAAAATATTAAATTTATTCTTAATTAAAATCCATCCAGATTAAATTAGATGAATCAATTCGTTATAAACCAAATGATGTAATTGAATCATGGTTAACATCATTACTGTGTTTAGATGCTACAACAGTACCACATCTTAGCTCAGGATGTCCAACACCCGATGCATGTGAACTCTATTATGTGGATCGTGATGCTCTGTTTTCATATCATCGAGCTGCTGAAGCATTTTTACAACGACTAGTTTCAATTTATGTTGCGTCACATTATAAAAATAGTCCAAATGATTTGCAAATGATGAGCGATGCTCCGGCACATCATATATTTTGTTTATTAGGACCGATTGTAAAGAAAGATGCTCTACCTGAAATATTGGTAGTTATTCAAGTCTGTTTAGAAGGTCAAATATCTTCAGAAAGTGTCAATGATTCCTTGGCACGTGGTCGAAAAGCATCCGGTGATTTAATACCATGGAATATTTCGGAGCAATTTAGCGACAGCGATTTTCCGAAATTGGCTGGTGCACGAGTTGTACGGATTGCTACACATCCGAATTATCAAAGGGTCTGTACTCAAGATTAATATCTGAAATATTCATTTCATTAACCTTTTAAATTTCAGATGGGATATGGTAAAAGAGCATTAAAGTTACTGAAAAATTATTACGCAGGAGAATTTACTTCATTAGATGAAAATAATGATTTATCTGATGATGAAGAAAGTGAAAATGGTAATACACAATTTTATTTATGTATTTATTTTTTAATGCCTGTCTTCGCTTTTCCTAGGATTCGATAATGTTGATGACGAAGAGGTTGGACTTTTAAAAGAAATTATAGCGCCACGAAAAAAGATTCCAACTCTATTGAAACGATTAGCAGAGCGCCGACCAGAAAAATTGGATTATATTGGAACATCATACGGATTGACATCGGAATTATTAAAATTCTGGAAGAGTCAAAAATTTGTACCAGTTTATTTAAGGTAATTTTCATATGCAACTCCAGTCTAAAAAATATATTTGAATAAAAATTATGCGAATTAATTTCAGTCAAAAGGCAAATGATTTAACTGGAGAATTTTCAACCATTATGATATCAATTTTAAATTACAATAAAACAGAATCAAGCGATTGGTTAAGCATGTATTTCCATGATTTTCGCAGGCGCTTTATAAAATTATTGGGAAAAACATTTCAGCATTTTACAACCGGACTGGCTCTATCTATTTTAGATAACAAAGCTGTACCATTAAAATCAGAAGGTATTTTTGCAACAAAATTTATTTTCAAAAATTACTAATTGAAATTAAAATATATTTATATATATTTTTGACCAACTAGCTCTATCTCAACAAACTATCGATGCATATTTTATACCACACGACATTCAGCGACTTGAATCTTATTCAAGAAATCAAGTAGAATATCGTTTAATATTAGATTTGACCACCGATATGAGTTCATTAATTTTTGATGGAAAAATGAACGATGTACAAATTGATTCCCTACAAAAAGCAATTCTATTAGGAATCGGTTTACAAAATAAAACTTTAGATAAATTATCGGAAGAGTTTAATATGCCTGTTAGCCAGATATTGGCCAAATTTTTTGATGCATCAAAGAAATTAACAAAGAAATTTGAATCAGTTATGGAAACAACGGTTGAAAGAACAATGATACGAGAAAGTGATTTAAACAAAGGACAATCATTTACGCCAACTGCATTAAGTTTTGCTGAAGAATTGGATAAAGGAGCCAAAGAATTGGAAAAGAAACAGAAAAAAGAGCTGAAACGCTTAAAAAATGAAAATTTTCAATCGTATGCAATTAAGGGCACTGACGAAGAATGGGGTTTGGCTTTGTCGAAAAGTAAGTCAAGCATAATATCCGTGAAAAGGTAATATATAATATATAATTGTTGTAATTCCAGTAACTGCATATAGTTTTTTTTCTTTATTATTTTGATTTTAGCGGTGAAAAACGATTAAACGAACCTTTAAATATCGATGGACTGAAAGACCAGCCAGCCGCTAAAAAGAAGAAATTTAAGAACAACAAAAGTAATAAGTTTAAAAAATAAAACTGTTTTTACATTTTCATTTGTATTTTGTTATTATCTGATTATGATAATATTATTGAAATTTTTATAAGATGTAATTGATTATATATTTACAAATACACATTATCGTATATTTTATAGATTACATTTTATTTATCTTAAGTTAAATTAATTTCTTTACACTATGAATGAGACAAAAGAAATTAATTATGGTAGGATTTTTATTTAATTTAAGTATAAAGAAGAAATTATACCTGAAAATTTCTTACCATAACAACAAAATAATTTCCAAGATAATGTAAGAAAACAATCAAAAAAACGTACGTTGGATCACAGAGTCGTAAAAACCCAATTTATTTATGTAAATCATTGAGAAATTTAATAAATTATAATATTCATTACCAACCCTGAGTTAGCCCTCAATTTGTTGTTAACTTCGAAACTGGAAGTTTATTTTACTTTAACCAAGATACATTTGTTTTACGGTCGAATTTCCTCATAATATTTGCTGCTAAGGGTGGTATCTATGAAAATGGTTAGTAAAAATCTATGAATATTTCGAAAAAAAGTTTCCTGAGATTTTTTTTTGGACAAATCTGTACTTTTTTATAATAAAGCCACGGATTTGTATGAAAAAATGATAGACCATAAATTTAGAGCAAACAGTCGAAGTAAATTTTAACGAATGTTGTTGTTGTAACAACAACAATTTGCATGGACGAAACTACTTCGGCAAACTTCGTTTTCCACCTAATGTCTGGTTAAGGTGTAGGTGAATTTTTTTTCGAAAAATCCATGAGTTTACCATCCTAAATAACCAAAACTTATGCAACAAAAAACAAAAACAATCATAATTTGTTTATTTATTTATTTATTTATTTTTATAATTTAATATAATTATGATGCTATTTTATATTGCATAACATGAAATATAAATATCAAAATAAATAAAATTTCTATAATTGAAAATAAAATATAATATCTAAATTAATTAATTTTATCAATTGTTTTTTAATTACGTAATAATACTAATTATCTTAAATAAAAAGAACTATAAATTTGGTTTAAAAAAGCAGAAAAAATAAAAAATAAAAATAAGATGGCATATATTTGTTTTGTTTATTTTTTCTTTAGATTAATATTAAAAATTAATCAAATTATAATACACATTTTCATAACAATTCATAGTCATGATGCAGTAAAATAAAGAATTAATATGAATCAATTATTAATAATTACATGTATTTTGGATTCAATCATCATTTTAATTAACTATATAACAAACTCTTTAAGAATTGAATAAAAACACTTTGGATTTTTATTACTATCTAACTATTATTTTCTTATCGATTTTATATTTTGTTGCTCAGTGTATATAATTTCTATTATTGCTCTGACAATTGGACATGTGAGAATTTTCCGTTCAATAATATATTTTCTATTCGAAATAAAGAAATTACATTCATTTTATGCAATATGGATAAAGTTCATGACATGACATTTATATTGCGGGAAAAGAATCCTAAATTCTTTACTTGAACGACAAAAGTTAAGTCATAAATAATATAAAATGTAAGCACAAACATTTCAAAAATAAATCGAAATCGAAATAATATAAAAAAAAATCGTGTTTACATTTTTATGGTAAATGGTATTTCAATTGTACAAAAACGGGACATCGCCAAAGAAATTGCCGAAACACTAAATTAGACATTTAAATTTCGAATTCCATGATTTCAATTTCAAAAAATACTCATTTAATTGAAATGGAACCAACCATCTAATTGGCATTTCATATTATTTAAGCTTCATTAGTTATTACAAATTCGATGTATTATATCAACAACAAAAAAAAATGAAAATTAAAAAGACAAGAAAATTTTACATTTAAATTAAATTTAAAAAAAATATTAGCAAATTTAAATTTCAAACACTTGTCCATTTGTCCAATAAAATAATATACAGGGTAAAAATATGTTTTGTTGATAGAAATTAGAATAAAAATGGTTATAAAATTAATTAAAATAAATATTAAATAAAATCGCATATACGCGAGAAAAAAAAGAAATACTCGATTAATATTTAAAGTAGTTAAAGGAATTAAGAAAAAAAAAATTAGCGCTGTGCGCTTTCTAAAGGTTTTTGTAAGGTGATTAGTAAAAATAAAATAAATAAATAAAATGGAATAGTTTTTACAAATTTCTAAGCTAATTTACCCTGTATATTATTTTTAAATCTAAATAACTAATAAATTATTTTGTAATTTTCGTGTGTTATTGTGTGATTTGTGTATTTTATTATTACATTAAAATTATATAAGATTTTTCTAGTAGCCATTTCTTTTAATTCTTTCCATTTTTTTTTTTTATAATATCTATATGAATATTTTAACATTTTATCAACTATCATAAGGACAATATTATTTATTTATTAAATTTTTAATTTATTTATTTATTTGTTGTTTTTTTTTTTGTCTTTTTTTCATGTTTTTCTTTTTTTCTTTTTCAACACTAATATTTTGTTTTCTTCGTCTTTTAAACCGACGAGAGAATAATAATTGGTATAATATAATTATTGTATTTATTTATTAATATATTTTTTAATTTTTTTTTTTATTAAATTTGATTTGATAATATTAAATAGGACAACAACAAGATCTTCAATATTAGATAATAAAAATTATAAATACTTGTTAATTTTGAAGCTTTACATATAACAACACATCAAAAATGATATAGAAAATGGTTGTCTTTTAATTTCATATTTTTATGTGTATTAGATTTTTATTAAATTTTTTGATGTTTTTTTTTTTTTGCTTTTTGTATTTTTTGTATTTTTATTTGTAATTTGGTTGTAATATCATTAAATGTGTAAAAAAAATCATAAATAAAATTTTATTATTTTATGAAAATTAGAAACACATCCACATTTAAATACGGTATTGTCTGAAGCGATGAAGCGCAAAATTTAAGTTCTATAGAAAGGAATAAAAATGAAATTAGATTCTTAAAAATACTCAACATAAAATTTAATTCTATAATTAGCGTACTACATAAACGTAAAACATATAGAAAAATTACCATTAATTTCAATATAACGAATGAACGATTGATTCCCGATCAGGCAATTGTCTGACTTTCATTGAACCATCAGCACCGCATGAAAATAGCCGACCATTTGAGTCGACTTGCAATTGAGTCACACCTTGTCCAATATGTTTAAAGAAACTACTTCGTGCATGCTCACCATGGAAGGAATATAATGATGTGTGACCAGATAGTCCCCAAACCTAGAAAATAATTGTATTATTAGAAGATGGAAAATACAAGAAGAAAAATATCAATAAAATACCCTTATATCACCATCAGCTGAACCAGTAACATAATATTCTTCATTAGGATCAATAGCCACACATTTAATAGCATTATCGTGTGCCTATAAAGAATGAAAAAAGAAAAAAAAATTGTAACACAAAAATGTTGATTTTTTCGTTGTCAATTGAATTACCTGAAAACGATGTCGTAGTGATCTTTGGCGTACATCAAATATGCAAACATCACCCTTTTTACCGGCTGAAATTAACAATTGATGCTGCGGTGCGTATATAAGACTAGAGGCTCCTTGCTCATGACATGCGAATGCTAAATATTTTTGAAAATTAAAAAATATATTTATTTCTAATAGTGAAAAAAATGATAAATCAATGTTCACTTACATGCTACTAACGATTTTTTTTGTGGCAATAATGTATCCCATAAGCCAACATTTTTACTTTCAGAACTATGGCCAGCAGTTGCAACCAAACTGCATGATCCCAAAAATACGAAATCGGTTATACCCTTGTTGTGGCATTGATAATTCTAAATCGAAATTTAAATAAGTATTTGTCAGTTATAAAATTCTATACTAAACCAATTCTGTATATTTACAAAGAATGATCGATTGGCTTGTGATGCTAATCCAGCTTGCCATAAACTTAAATTGCCATCACCATCAGCTATACCAAATTTATTCCCGTGTTGTGAAAATCGGCATCTTGTTACTTTTGCAAATGTGCCTGGTGGACGTGGAGTGCATACAACTTGTTGATGTCCCCATTCCCACATTTGTACAGAACCATCTTGACCTCCAGTTAAATATAATGCCATTAGTGGATGAGCGCACATACGTTTAATATTGTCAACTTTGTGTTTTAAAACCTTAAATTATAATAAAAATATTTTTAATACTATATGAGTGAAATTCAATCGTAGAGTTATTAAAGCACTATACACAAAAGATCATAGTCGTAAGTAAGATTTCATTGTGGTTTTATATCATAATTTCCAAATGGTATTACTGTACCTACCTGTACTAAATTATTTTAGAAATATTTACACACATTATTAAATATCTACGATCAAAAATATGCTTAGTGAAGGATTTATAATTAAACAAAAAAATCAATAATCATCATAATAATAATAAAATCATAGAAATCATAGAGCATTCATAAATTTTTAATTTCAATTTGCTTACAAAACATATTCATTTTCGATTAACTCAAAATAGTCAGCATTGGTAATAAACTTACTTTATAAGAAAAAAAACAAAATAAGCTGCAAGTCAAGGAACAAATCGCGATTAGTTGTGCATAAAATGATTTTTAAAATATTAAAATAATAGTGCTGATAAAAAAATATTTAAATCAGCGCTTGCACATTCTATATGCTAGTATGGATTTCATAATTTCTAGGTCATTTTTATAATAAAAATGGAATTAATCGCTTAAAAAACATTTGCAAATAAAGTCATGAAACAGATTCATAGAATTATGCATATGAAAAAAACAAATGCAACTATATATTTTGATATAATGTAAAAGTTATTTAAGAAAAAAAGAAAAGTAGATTACAGTAAAACCTCTCTAAATGAAACGCCTTTCGTCGCACCTAAATCGTTTCATTTACGAGAGGGTTTCAGTTACAG
>JAABKK020032168.1:0-15260 GCA_011634745.2 Catotricha subobsoleta
GAAAATCATTTATTTTGTATATATAATTATTATATTGCTTATAATATATATCATTATATTTATGTATATATATGTATATTTGAAAGCGGACTGGTATACATGCGTTGTTCATTCATGTTGTTTGATGCTTATTGAATCTTTAATCTTGAAAATTCAACTTTCGAATTTATTTAATTCAGAAATCACAAAACGTTAAAAATAAATTAAGAGAAAAAAAACATATATATATATATATATAAAATAAATTGGTTTATAGGCTTTCGGTTTCGGTTATATTATATACCATTTCATAAAAAAATACTATTACCATTACAAATACCATTAATATTCATTCGTATGTAGATACCCATATCTATATCCAAAAATGGCATGCACATATTTTGTATGAATAAAAATGAGATAATATTTTATTTATTATTTAAATACTTATCTATCTGAACCAAATTCAAAAAAAAAAAATTCTAAAAACAGACAGAACAGTTTAATTTAAATCGAGATAAATTGATTTGTTTACAAATATACAAAATTACTTATTTTTTAACAAAAAAAAAAAAGAAGGAAAACCGAAAAAAATAATTTGAGGATGAAACTCAAACTAGGGTATTGTAAAACGTTTAAAAACTCTTTCTGCTAATAAAAAAAAAGAAGACAATTGATAATTATTTTTGTGTAAAAAGAATTTGAATTTTTTGTTCATTTTTTCTTTTTCCAATACTTTGGACTTTCAAATAATCAGTAATTTGTTAACATTTTTTTAACAACATACAAATATAGTAGAAATATTAACTGTGATCAATATAATAATTAATACAAGAAATAATATTGAAATATTTTAACGACCAAATATTATTTCAATTAAATTGTGAGTATTTCTCTAATGAAATTTAAATAGTAAATTATATCCCACTGTTGAATTATTAAATGGTAAAAACAATTCACAATAAATGTTTTCCATATCATTTATAATCAGTTCTTAAATCAATTATAAACATATTCCAATAAATAAATAATAAAATATAATATGATCGAAATTCCATAAAATAAAAACAATAATCACCATTTTAATTAGAATTTATGAATCAAAATCAAAGATAATAAAATATTTCAATGTTTTGTTTGATGTTGTGAAAATTATTTTGTCTTGTTACATTATTTTTAGTTAAGATTTTGTACTTTTATATTTATATTACATATTTTTATTAATTATTGTGTCTTTGTGACAATCTTCAATTATTTGAAGACAGTGTACATTTAATAAAAATGTAAATTATATATATATGTCACAGTCACTATGTAAAAGGAGAGCGCTATTAAATTAAAGCTAAACTATTTAGTTTTTCATTTTTATGTATAAATAAAATGATGATAATATATATAAAATATTTTTTTTAATAAATGAAAAAAATATTAAATTATAGAAAGACAATGAACTGATGCAATAATTTTGTCATTGTAAAACTATTTTAATATGCAATTTGTTATAATTTTACCTCTACTTCAATGACTTGACTACATTTCCATTATAAGTTTATATTGTGCATAGTTCTTTTTGATTTTCATCGATGTATTTTATGCATTTTTGTTGTTGTTGTTGTTTTGTTGTTGTTGTCTTTTCATTCATTTGTAAAGGGATTTTTTTTTTTACCAGTTAGAGCTAAATCACTAAAACAATAAAACTATTAAATAATGTTAGTTGTATGAGCTTATTAGGTCCAATAATGATGTTGTCGTTTGCCAATATGATATTAATTATTATTTTTTATTTTTTTATTTTTTTGAAATGATGTCACATGTCACAGTAAATAATTTAATATAATATAAATGCATGCGTATTTATAACCATCGATATTATAATTATTATGAAATGTAATTTTATTTTATTTATTTATTTATTTATTTATTTTTTTGGAAATTTATTACTTAAAAAATAAATATTATTTTTGAGAGAATAAATTGAAATTTTCAAGGTAAAATAAGTTTTTTCTTTATTTATTTTAAAATACTATATATTGTTTTCAACGGCCGAAAATCTTTGAGAAAAAACTCACAAGAGAGTGGCACATTATTTAAAGAAAAAGAAGAAAAAAAAAACAACAACAGCAACAACAAAGCAAAACAAAAAATTTAAGATAAACAACAAATAAAAGATTTACTGCTTTCACTGATAATTTAAATATTAAACATTTTTATATAAACGCATGTCCATGTGTATAATATATGAAAAAAAAAAAAAAACAAAAATTGAAGTATCATAATAAACTTTTAAGCACTATATGGCTAGGCAACGATGTGGTATACCTACCAAACTCATATCGATATACAAAAAACAAAAAAAAAAAATATTAAACCGTGTGCTAGCCGATGTCAAAGACTGTGTCTATCTTACTTGAGATGATGAAATATTTATTTGAACGATGATTACCAATGAAATGATGAAATATTAGGTACAAACAAAACAAAACAAAAGCAAAGCACTGTTGCTTGATAAATACAATTCAGAAAATTCATATCTATCATTTTAAGCCCAACACAATTTGTTGGCTTACCTTAGAAAATCTAGAATTTCGTTTATTGCTTTTTTTTTATTCTTTGCTGCTTGCGATTGCTAAAATCAATTTTTGTGTCGAAATCTACATGATACCTACTTAAAATTCTGTCTTTTTTCTTATCAAATTAACAAACACAACTAACTTTTCATTTTCAAATCGCATTATTTGTAGTCTTTAAAATAAATCAGTTCACTGATGATCTTTATTGAATAAATTATGAAAATATAAAAATATTTATTAAATAAAAAAAAAAATAAAAAAAATATGTTTTTAATAATTTCATTCAAAAACTTTTAGCTTAATTTTTTATGCTTCAGTTCCGTATCCGCGTATTCAATACCATTTTGGTTTCATATTATTATTGGAGTAAAAAAAAAAGAAAAAGAAGTGGCAACAACAACAACGACAACAAAATATAGAAAAAGTTACTCACTTTTGGAATGAATGAAAAACAAAATGAAAAAAAAATGGGAAAGAAATATATAAGTACATATCTATACTAAACACTACAATAAATATAATTTTAATAATATATTAAAAAATAAGATATTTATTGTTAAGTCTTGTCTACCTACTTTATTTTATATTATACACGAATTTTATTTTGAGGAGATATCAATAAATAGTTTTATTTCACAAAGTGATTTAAAAAAATTATTTAATGGTTTTTGGGTATCGGAACAGTTTTGTATTGGTGGAGGCATAAAGAACTGTGTGCATGACTCTACATATTTGTTCTTTTTTTTTTTTTAAAAACTTTTTTATCATCTTACATCAAATATGTTTTTGAAAACTTCCTTCTTTTTTCCAATACGTCTTTAAGAAAAGGTTCACGATCACACGAAAGTGATGCTTCCCAATAAAAGTAAAAATAGATAAATAAGTAAATAAACAAACATAATAATCGTAATTTGAAAGGTAAGACACATCAAAGTCCATAAATGCAAACTATTTCTTAAATTAAAACGATGATTATTATGTTTGTTTATTTACTTATTTATCTATTTCTCGATCAAAATCAATCCATAATTTTCCACAAATCATCGTTTAGAGCTTCTTTTTTCTTCTATAGTTGAAGGAATTTGGTAATTTTAGGCAGTATTTTCGATAGTTCAAAATTTTATAAAAGAACAAAAACAATTTATTTGCATTTTCAAGAGTAAGTTATTATTTTCAAATGAAGTTAATTATAAATAACACCATAAATAACAGTCTGTTGAAAAAAAAAAAAACACAAAACAATTCAAAAGCATTTGCTGTAATTAATTTCTATTTTAATTTATTGTTAAATTAAATTGATTAAAATAATAGAAAAATATATAAAATAATTAAACCAAACTAAACGTACACCAGCAACCATTTCTACTCAGACATTTTGGTATTTAGGTTATATCACATTTATTATATAGTGGTGTTGTTATAAATATAACTTTTCTTTATACACGAAAGTTTTTTTTTTTTTATTTACTAATAAATTTTATCGATTTAATCATTGTGACCGAATCATTATTTACCTGAAGCAAAAATTTATTACGCAAATTATGAAACATTCTTTCTTTCGTTTTTCTTTTTTTTTTTCATTATGTTTAAACAAAAAATAAAAATGAAAACACTCATAAATTAAATTTTTGCGTAAATTACTGATTTTATTTATGAAATAAATGTTATTAAATCATTTTTAGAGCCGCATGCATAAAATAAAAATGCAAGTTACAAAAAAAAAATAAAAAATCTTCATATTTTTTTTTTTTTTTTATATATAGATCCGGGTATCAGACACCATATATTATACATATGGTTATGGGTATAACATATTTTTCATAATTATATTAATTAATAATGTGTTTGCTTAAAAATGATTCACATAACCAATATATAAGTACATTGACTGGTGGGCTCTCGTATTGTAACATTTACAATCCATTCATTAAAAATTTTAATGCACAAATATATAACATTGTTGGATATACCTATATGTATGTGTCTGTGTGTGTGTGTATAAAAATTTATTTATAAATGTGTATAAATGTTTTACTAAATTTGGCATATTATTATTATTATTATTATATTATTAACATCGTATCATAATCCGTACATGAAGAATATGTCATTTAATTTGTATTATAAATACTTACTTACCTTACTTTACTTTGCAATCTTACAAAACGAACACAAAATACAGATACGTACGGTAGAATGCAAGGACACTTTCACTTAAAATATGTGTAAATGTGTATAATTTTTATTTTTCTTCTTTTTTTTTTATTGAAAGAAAAAAAAATAGTATAGATATACAAAATGCAATGTTGATGCGCACTCTGCAACGGTATTTTATTTATTATTATATATTTATTTTTTTTCGAACAGAAAAAAAATATTTTGCGTGATTTAATAGATGATAAGTAACTACTTACATATTATATTATTATTATTATTTTTTCATTAAAAAAAAAAAAAGAAGAAGAATAGTGATTCAATTAAAAATGAATATTTTATTGTGTTCCAACTGGTCTGTTAATAATTATGAAAATCAAGTTGTAAGTAATATTAAGATGTGTTGCAAAGGGTGAACTTCTTATATAAGAAAATCATTTTAATCATATTACTGTATTTTAATTATACGTCAATTCTGAAAATTTATATTCCGGATTTGAAAAAAAAATAAACGGTATTTTTTGTGTGAATTTCAAACCAATGAATCACAAAAAATAAATTATTGAATATTATTTTGACATTCATATTTTAAATAATTTCGTCTGCGGAGAAATTGAAAGTAGCTTATATTCAAAATGACATTCACCCAGATGTTGGATTTTTTTAATTTTTATTGATGCTTTTCTTTTTACGCATCATTTTCTAATTATTTTTTTTTTTTTTTTTGATAAGGTTTCCGAAATGCTATTTTGTGGTTCATAGAGATAAGCAATTCGTGGAGATGCAGTTACAAAAAAAGAAAAAAAAATTTAATTGTAAATAATTATGAAAATGGGTCATTGCTTATATTGCTTTTATAATATTCGTCTCATAGTCAATTAAAAGATATTCTATCATTTAAAAATATTAACCAAAATAATAAAAACAATAGTGGATAATTAAAATACATTTGTTATTATAATAATTTCGATGAAAGAAAAGAAAAAAAAAACATTATTAAATTATCAAATTAAATTTCATAAACTCACCGAAATTTAAGCTTTTCCTTTCACTTTTATATGTTAATATTGATATTTTAAAATTAACAGGCAAAAAAAAAATCAATCGGATAGAGAAGATAGGAAGATAATGTATAATGATTTTACAATAATAATTTATATAAAGTATATGGACATAAAATTAAATTAGCTAATCGCAGAAAAAAAAAAAATATATATATACATATATATATAATATCGAGAGAAAGAGAGATACTTATTAGATGTACGACGTACGTATTATATTATTTCCAAATCGAATATTTTAATTAAATATTCCAGAATTATTTTTTTTTTTCTGTTGATTCGTCGTTTTTTTTTTATTATTATATTATTATTATTATTATTATTATTATTATTATTATTATTAATGCATGCGTTAATACCTACTTGTCTTAATACATTTTAAACAATACAAACATAACTGGCCTGGGTACCGCTGTACCGAAGTAGGTAGAGATAGCATTTCTTTGATGATTTTGAATGGTTCGTTTTTCAAGTTTAAACTCAGTGAAAGTAACATTTTATTTGATCATTAGGTATGATATACAATTACTTGATTTTTATTTACATGTTTCTGTATCTGCAATAAATTCAGGTATTCCAGTACATTAACTATATTAGTTTATGTACTTATATTAATTTAAAAACAAAAACAAAAAACAAAACAATTTCTTCTTTTATTTATAAATAACAAGTACGATTTGAAGTTTATGCAATGCAATTATGATGTTTAATAATTTCATGATAAAAAAAAAAAACTAAGTTATATTGATTTTTTTAATTTATGCAGGTTCTGTCCGACTCAAATGTTATCTTTTTTGTGTATGCCACGCCACCGTATTTCATTCAGATTATATCCTTCCTTTGTTTTTGTTTAATAACATATAAACAAAAATATGTAAATATTATATTTGTTATTCTGATTAAATTGATTAAAGAAAAATAATTAAAAAACAAAAAAAAAAATTATGACGAATATTTCTAAATTTGTAAATAATAAAAAAAAACTGTCAAGAATAAACAGACATATTTTTTTCTTAAAAAAAAATTTAAATATTTAAAAGTAGGTTATAAATTCTTTCAATATTAACATTTAAATATTAAAATACTTCATCCACTAATAACTCTAGGATAGATACCTACCTACCTACTTAATACATATATATTCACCTAAGTGAACAAAACCATTTTAAGTTATAATAATATTGCATATGAAATACTTTATATATCTAAATTTGTATAGGTATATAAAATATTTACTTGGATATCTACTTTTATAAAACTATAAAAACTTTTTTCTATATAAAATGTACGATATTCAACATCAATATCGTGCGAACAACATTTTATATTTTATTTATATATGGTTGTGGACACCGTATGATATGTTACCAATACCATTATCCATTTCTCAAATACATAAACATATATTTATATATATTTATAACTTGATGTTATATTGCGACTTTCTCAATTTTAAATAACATTTTTCGTCGACACTTTCTTTATTTTATTTCGAAGATCAATTCTATACCTACACCAAAAAAATAAAAAAATAAAAGTAAAAAAAAAAAAATTAATAATAAATTGATTTGTGATGTGCTGCTACACGTTATCACCATCATCGGTTAAACGCATATACCTTAATTTTATTGATTTCATGCGTAGTCCATTTACGTATAGCCACAGACGCACACTGTATAAGTATATGAGAAAAAAAAGAAGAAGGAAAAAAAGTCAAACAATAAACAGTATTAAAATTGTTTCCTCTTACAACTAGCTTTAAAACTTTTTAAACGAAATTAAATTTAAAAAAAAACAAAAAAAAGTTTTTCGGTATTTGTTTAATTCTATAATTTCGACGTTATTCTGACCACGATATATTTTCTATGGGAGAATATACTGAAATAATGATATAATATTTACTTACTTTTTCCGTTAAAATGTTAATATTGAATTACTGGAAAAGTGTAGATGTCATCACATATAGATTTGAGAACCTTATTACGTAATAAAAGCTTAATTTATGTCATTATAAAAAAGATTTTAGAAAATCATAAAAAAATAAATAAATCATTGGTATTTTGTTGTCAAAAATTTAGTTCAATATGTGTATTTTAATTTTTAATATATCTAGACCTACCCAACCATCATTTCAATTAAAAATAAATTCCAGGAAATTAGAAAACAAAAACACACATTTACTTTTTATTTAAAGGTTTATTTGAATCTATAAAATCATAATGGAGAAAAGTGTTTCTTGTACGATTAAAGAACTTTTCGCATCTTGCTGTTTTTGAAAAAAAAAGCAATAAAGGAATAACTAAGCCTTTAATCCATTTGCAATTGTTTGTTTATTCTGTGGCTCTTTGCAAACTACGTACAATTAGCTTTACGCCTTTACGCATCTTAAAACTTACTATGTCCATCTGGATTTTCAATAGGTAGTAGAGGTACCACACCAAGTTTTATATACATTCAGGTACAATAACAGCGCAATCAATAACCTATTTAACACATAATTATATTTCAAAATACATCATTTTTATGAATGAAACGATTTAAAAACACCGCTCATCTCTCATATAATATATTTATATATAAATAAATATATATGATTTATAAATAACATGCAACAATCTACCTACTTACTGTTCATAGAAAAAAACGAAATATCTTTCTCTCTCTTCCAGACCACACCTGTGCTTTTACTTAATAATATATTTTGTAATTATTATTGTCACTTTTTCTCATCACCATAAATTTAAATATTTGTATTTCAAGACAAAAAAAAAAAACATTTGTGAAAAATCATCATCAAAGATTTTGATAAATGTAACTACAAACTATTTATACATGTTGTCATCATTTCAATCGCATACATTATTTAAAATCGTAATTTTATAAATGTTGCTGCGGCTAATCATATTAGATTAGATAATTAGATATCAAGAAATTTCCATTATATAAGATTAACATATTCATTTTATTCATGCTGTATATTATAAGCATTATATTATAATCACATCGCATAAACCAAAGCAACATTATATTATTATTATTATTAGTTATTTTTTTTCTTGCATCCATATTGTTTATGCCAGCATGTGCTATAAAAAAATATTTTTGTCTATATTGCTCTACATATTATCTATTCGTCACTTGCAAATACCGGAAAAATAATTTTTAAAACGTATTACGGAACTAATACCAATAACATACCACACACATATTTTTATATTAAGGTATCAATGAAATTATTTTGTCTCATTCATATTCAATTCGCATAAGTAATTCGTACACATCACCATTCAATTATAATTAAAGGGGCCTCCGTCTAATAAATTATATGAGTTGATCGTCTATGGATTAACTTGGGGTATTTTTATTTATTGTTTTTTTTTTTTCATTTTTTTCTTCCATGTTTCTTTGAATATGTCTTGTCTTTTGTTATATAAAAATATTTGCGTGCATATATTAATATAATAATCCGCATTTAACAAATTTAAAATTCATTCAACATCAAAGCGAAATCTTCCAATAAAAAAAAACAACAAAAACAAAAAATGTGTATAAATAAATGCTTTGCAAGCCCCGTCGTAGCTCATCATTATAATATTATGATGTGATTGATTTCTCTATATGTCGACAATATTTAACTGTTAAGCAGCTGCTGCTCTATTCACTGTACTTAGCAGGCTATTATTGTATGTATGTATATGTTTGCGTTTTGATAATAAATTGAATATAGATTAGACAATTCCGACATACGATGAATGAATTAAAACAAATTGCCAAATTGTTAATTAACGATATTTTAATATCATTTATAAATACCTATAAATACGACGAGTACTTAAAATGTAATAATTTAAAGATTAGTTAAATCCTAATGTTTTTTGGAAAATATAAACAATATGTTGGAACAGATATTTCCTATTTAATAATCGGTTTCACAGTAAATTTTTGAAATAATTTGTATTTATTAATAATAAATATTTACAAAATATTTCAAATAGAAATTTCTTCTTTTTTTTTTTTAAAATATTTTGCGGTCGATATTGTTGTCAGAAATTTTACTGTTAATGTTAAGATCAAGTTACTACGTACTGTAAATAATTTAGATTCCGATTGTGTAAAAATTATATAAGTTTTGTAATATTACCTTTACCTTAATTTTAAGAGATAAATAATTAATAAAACCAATGCAACGTAGTTCAATTTCTCTTGCAATCCGGTTTTTTTTTTTTAGTTATATTAAGATTATTATTTATTATATTTTATCAATATTATTCATTTACAAATGCATTTTTCCGAAAACTTATGTTTTGCATATGAATGGGGTTTTTTTTTTATCGTAAGGGTTTTTTTTTACATGGAAGTGAAACAAAAAAAATTATTCAACAAAATGTTAATTCTGATTTTTTTGATTTGAATTCGGTATATATAAATTTTATTCCATGCACTTATAAAAAAAAAAAATGACACACATGACATGAACACCTAACAATTCAATTTTTCATATTTGCAGTAATTAATATGTATGTTAGTAATTCGCTTAACCATTATGCCGCTGAATTTTAAATTATTTATATTAAATGCATCTGGCAGATATATTCATTTGTAGATTTATAGATATATATATATATGTCTTATATGAAATACTCTTTTGCATATCAATACATCACACGTTCATATATTTAAATTAACCAGAAGCTTATTTATTATGGATATCGTTACGGTTACGGTTTTTTATTGTTATTGCTATTTTTTTTTTGTCTTATTTTTCTTTACACAATTATACTTGCGCATTTAAACAATACTTACTATTAATAATAAAATAGTTGAATGCTATAAAGAGAAAAGCAATTTTTATGATTTTTATATTAGGTGCAATAATATGTTCAATGTGCAATTCTTCATTTCTTTATAATATATTTCTTTGTATATATAGTTTTTATTTGCAGTTTTGTCTATAATTTGTATTTTCTTCTTTTTCTTTTCAGGTAAGCTGATTTAAATAAACTTTGTAATAAATCAAAAAAAAAAAAAAATGGATAATATCTTTAAAATGATGACAGGTAATTATGAAAAGTGAATAAAGAAAATTTATTAATGTAAATCTAATAGAATATTCGAAAATGTCATGGAATTAAATAAATCAATTAACCCATTCACATTTGCTCGATATTAGGCGTACACCCCACCCCGACTGATTCCAATCAAATAATACATTTTTGTTCATTGAATTTTATAAACTGATTCATATCTAGTTAGAATATATCACTTATTTAATGTTATTATTATTATAAATTGATGAGTTTTAAAAAATCAAAACATCTATATTTTTATTTCAATATTCAGCAATCTATAGTAATAAAGAACAAACTCATATAAATAAATTATATATAAACATAGAAAATATATCTTTAACGTTAACCTATATATATATATTTAATTTATATAATTTATATCTAGGTATATAAATATTGCTAGTAGTACAACGGTTTATTTGTTCTTTTTTTTTTTTTGAAAACCTGTCCTATAAAATAAATTTATAATTCGTTTTTTTTTTTTTTAAAGAAATTTTTCTGAATGTGTAGTGTACGCACATTTTTAGAACGACCTTCGTTTTAAGCATAAAAGTTATAACCTGTTATGCTATAACTTTTTTGCCATTGTTTGTAAATAAATCTACTAATAAGAAAACGTAATTTTATTACATATGCATTTGTTTATACTTAATAATGAATTTAAATTCTATTTAGAATTATTTCAGTAATTCAATAAGATGTTGCTACCATAAGTTTTCTTCTTTTTTACATAAGGTTATATTCAGGGATGGAAAAGTACCTAAATGTTTGGTACTTCAGTATAAGCATTTCGAAAAAATATACTAAAGTACAATTTGCCAGTACACAAGTACTCTGAAAATGGTACTGAGGTACACATTTTCTCAAGTATAAGTAAAATTTAAAATGTAAAAATCCAAGAAATGTTTGAACTTAAGTAAAAATTGTAAGTACTTTCAAAAAAATGTACTGAATCCTTTTTGCCCAGTACAAAAAAAATTTCATGAAAAATCGTACTTAAGTTTTCAGTATAAGTAGTCTTTAAAATGGTACTGAAGTACAATTTTGAGGAAGTACACGTATATACTTACCCATCTCTGGTTATATTGATTAAGAAAAAAATTAAAGAGCGAAACAAAATTTAAAAAAAAAGGTTACATTTCGAGAGTAACTTTTCTTGTATTCAGTGGCCTTGATTTCTTTAATTTATTAAAAGTAGGACAAACATAATGTCTCGTCGATAAGCATATTTTGTAATCATCAAAAGCAAGAGTATAATTTTACTTTTATTGATATTTTTTTTTTTTAAATAAAATGAAATAATTGTAGTTGTCTGGTACTTTATTGCTATAGAAGTAAATAAGCTATGTATGAAATTATAAAGTGTATGAATCGTTATCCAAAAATTCATTAATTTCATTTTTTGAAAACCGTTTAATATAAAATTATCTGTTTTTTTTTGTTTTTTTTTTTTTTGGTTAAACCTTTTAATTGATCTTATTAAATTATCTACTTAAAAGTGGGCATTACTAAAATTGAAGTGTGCTTCAAACGGTAATTCTAATTAATCACTGAGCATTTAACTCACGTATATTTAAATTTAATTTTAATTATTTCCACAGTGAAAAAAATAATTGTATAATTTGCCAAAGTGTGATTATATTTTTTCTTCATTACTTTAATGTTGCCTGCAATTAATTTATCTAATAAACGAAACCACTGGTTGCTGTAAATACAAAGTAATGCAGTTAATTTTTTTTTTACCTACATTTTGAATGACCTTACTTACAATCGATAGAAATATTTTTGGTTTTGATTTCATTTAGAACAAGACTACAATTATACTGTTTAAAATATTTATATTGTTAATGTGTGTGTTTTTTTTCTCTTTTTTTTCGTATCTAAAGTTAACCATTCCGCAGTTTGTATGTTAAATTTGCTGGTGTATATGCAATTATATTTAATAAATTATTGTATTTATAAGAGTTTTATTATTATTAAAATATGGATTTAATTAAACTGAGATTATTATTTGACCACGTAAATACAGATATCTATTTTTTTTTTTTTATAATTTTGTAATTTTCGCTATTTTGACTGACCCAATTTGTGCAATTATATTTTAAATTTGAACACATTAGAAATTCTCAATATCGAATGTTTTTTTTTTTTAAAGGATTTCTTCATTTTAAATAAAACATTTAATGTTTTATGCCAAAAATTATAAAAATTACTCAAATATTTATTGTCTTGAGCAATACTTCATCTTCTTTTTAAAATTAACAACAATTTAAATATAAAAAAGAAAAAAAAAACAGAAAAATCATGATATTTATATAGTTTTGAGTCACTGAGTTAGACCCAATATAAATTTATATGTTTTTTTTTTCGATGATACATTTAAACAGTAATGGGAAGCCCCAAATTAAATTGCATTACTTTATTCTCCAATAATATAACTTACAAATAAATTTCGATGTGCAAACTTCAACCAATATTTTAAATATCTAAATGATTTAAATTATATTACAGTAAATACAACAAGAATTCCTTTCTTTACATTTTAAAATTGTTTATTTTACCATTAAATATTGTATTTCGTTTCTAAGTATATGAAAAATATTAAGTTTTATAAAAATTTATGATCATCTATTTAACACTTTGTGTTTTCTCATGGTTTCAGAATAATGCAAATAAAGAAATGTAGAAAAAGCGCGATATTGTTTCGTTGATTATAATTAACTAGCCGCTTATTTAATAGCTAACAATAATATTCTATAATGATGTGCTTTCAATGTAAATAATCTGTAAAAAAGAAAAAATAAAAAAAAAACCTAATATATAATTATTGTCTTTTCTAAACCAAGCAAAAACTATAATTTAATTTAATAGATAATGACAGTACCACACATGACGATTAGATTATCATTATATTCTACCTCTCACTCTCTCGTCTCTCTCGTTCTCTCTCTCTGTCTTTCTCAATTCATTCAAAAATCAATATAGATTATTGAACTTATTTTAAGTAGAAAATTGAATGGAGAAGATCCGTAAATTCACAAATTATTTAATTATGATATTCGCGATATGCCATCAATGACAATATAATTTATTATGCAAATATAAATAGTGTACATTGTAGGTATTGGATGGCTAATAAGTGTGAGTATTGTATTTTGCGGACTGCGGTTAATGTAGGCAATAATTTTTTTTTTTTTGTTTCATAATTTTTATGTTATTCACTATTGCGTTACAAACATACTTACACATAGAATTTGTAGTTAACACATTATTTTGTCACCATTTATCATATATTATACATAGATTTGATTGTGCATACCATTATGTTATGAATAGCATGTGTGTAGAGCTCTTATGTTATTTGATATAATTAGTAAATGTTATTAAAGTAAAGGTGTTACTTCTATTGAAAATAGGTTTGGGGATTTTGGTTTTGATGCTTTTTCTACTGTATTTTATATTTTATTAATAGATCTCATGCAAATTTTTTTTAATATTTTTATTTAAATAGACGTCATTTTATTTTATAATACATATTCTTTGCACATGATTATATCCTGAAAAAGCTAAATAGTTTGTTATAAAAATCTTACTCTCTTAATTGATGTTGTCATTAAAATGTATTTATTTATTTTTTTTGTATGATGTATGAACATCAAAAAGAAAAAAGAATAATATATAGATATACTTATACACTATATAGTTACACAAACTTTTTATTTAAACAAATATTTAAGACGAAGAAACATATTGTAATGTTACAAACCAAATTATCCAATATGAAAAAAAAAATATGCATACATTTAAATAAGACTTGTCACTTTTATATATTAATATTCTGTTTATGTTTTATGATTCTATCTAACTGTCTGTATATCGGCATTGCTAATGGTGAATATTTATTGAATTGGTTCGCAGAGTTAAAATAATCTTTTTTTTTAAATAAAAATATTACATACCTATTTTGTACGAGTGTGAGGACATTAACGTATAAAGTATTCGCTTCTTATCTAATTTAGAAATCGTGTCACTAATAATATCTGACTAATCCATATCATTTATCGTTTCAATTTAATGAAAACAAATTAAACGAAAGACATTTTATTAAATAAAGAAACAATCGAAATTTGTGTGCTGATATCATTTTTTTTCTTTTTCTTTTTAGTTTTTGGTTTTTCGGTGAATTTATTTTAAATAAGGTTAAAAGATGCTTTCACACCATTTAAAAATCTGTATATTTTTTACCAAATATACAGATTTAACTATTATACAATAGAATCAGGGTTCCGATGATTTAAATCATTGATTTTAATCGTGATTTAAATCAATTGATTTTTTCAAAAAAATTGGACCTTATAAATATTTTGTTTTCGCTCTCAAATATTAAAAGAGTTTCCAAATAATAATTTTGAGTAATATTAATT
>JAABKK020032179.1:3527-15258 GCA_011634745.2 Catotricha subobsoleta
TATTTATTATTGCATTTTATTGCTATAGCAAATATAGCATTTTTTCTGTTCATGCGACCTTGACCAGACTTTTTTTTTCTATTTGTTAAATTCGGTTTCGTAACGTGTATTAATTTTATTGATGAAATAAAGCGCACTTTGATAATTGAAATATGTACTAGAGGTACTTACACAGTATAATGAAACTTGTCATTCATTTATTTATTATTTATTTTATTTTTTGTTTTTTTTTTTGAATTTTTAAATTACAGAATAATAGAACCAACTCGATTAAAACCATACATTTTAAATTCAACAAACAATAAGTCATTTTAACAATGGAACAGTAAAAATAGAAACATTTGATAAAAAAAAAAAATAATATAAAAATGTCAAGTCAACTGTGATTTAGATTCGTCACTGTATTTTTAATAATGGCTTTGTTGTGAATTGTGCGATAAAGGCTAATAAAAAAAATAAATAAAACAAAACAAAAAAGATAGCAAAACATGATTTTATACCTCTTACATTCTATGTTACATTTTTAAACAAAATTTATTTAAATCTAGCATATATTTGAGCCCATGTTATACCACACGGTTTATGTGTTTTATGAGCAAAAAAAGCTCAAAGGTTTAAATTTCAAATAGGGTGAATTTGATGTAATCAACCCGATTACCTTAGTGATATAATATCCGAATAATGTTGTATTCGATAAAATTTGACAGAAATAACGGTTAATGCTGACAAAAATAAATAAATCAAATAATATCTTTATTCGTTTTAAATGCGATTGTTGAAAGTAGATAGAGTTAACTCCTTAGCGAACAATACCCAAGAGTCTCATTTGTAAGAATTAGAACTAACTGTGTGTGTGTTCCAAATATAAATTGTAGATTGACACCATGACCAAAACTAATAAATCTACAGAACGGATATGAAATATGAACCTGATATAACTTAACAAATAGCATCAAATTGACGGTAAAAGTTTCGGTAGATCGTTGTACACGTGATTTATCAGAAAGGGTAGATTCGTCTCTTCCTCTTCATACATAGATACATAGATAGATATTTGGTAACTTTTTAAGTAAACCCACAGAATTCGCATTTACATTCCATATTTCAAATAAGAAAACTTACGAGAAAATTGTTCACCAAATACTGTCAGGTTCTAAGAAAATATGTTCGCATGAGAAGCCATAGTTCAATGTAATCAACAAAATATATATTATATATTTGTATATATAAAACCACAAAAACTTTTAACCCGACACACATAAATATTTGTCATAGACCAAAAATCTCTAAGATATAATAAATATATCTATCACTAATTGACACTAATATTCTACAGAGCATTAATAATTGTATTTTATAGTTTAAACAAATAAACAAATATAATTTTAATTAAATTGTTATTTAATTCAACAACATATTATACCTACTGAATAGAAATTTAAACCGCATGCATATAAAATATATGTACATATAAACAAAATAAAAAAAAACATTATCATATTGATCATTATGGAATACTATACGAAATGAAATAAATGTACACAAAATTTATTCAATGAAAATCCATAAACACGATTATACAACCGCACACCAACATTACCATTTTCATTCGATATATTTTATGAATTCAAGATAAATTTCATGGTTATCTATATTTATTTAAATATAGTAAATGTCGGCGAAAGAGAAAAGCTTCACCCCATATACAAATATTTATAACAATGCCAAAATATACACGATATATCTTCGAATACCAAAAATATCAAAATGTTTTTTGGAAACGAAGAGATAGATAAATATAAAATCTATTGTATATATAAATATACAAAAACAGTTAACCGAGAGAGTATAAAGGGTATATGTTTGTATGTTCATTTTATTATAGCTCATTCATTATTATTATTATGTATTATTATTATTGTTCTGGATTTGTATACATGCATTCGGTATGACGGATTCGGTAACAACATACATTACAGAAAATGGCAAAAGGAAAGAAAAATGAATTGTATATTGTTAATAAAGCACATATAGTAGTAACAGAAATATGATGGAAATGGAAATTGAACCCTTTGTACATTTTGTGTTGAAGTGTTCTGGTTTTGGGTATGGCATTTTAAACATTAACAATAATTCTCAATTTCACTAATAATATATTTTACTATATATCACACAATAAAGAAATGTTAATGTTGAATGTTGAATTTTGTACATATTCTCTATTTTTCGATATAATTCAAATTATTATAGCTCTCATAAAATATACGTTAGTGGATCGTTTTCGTTATTGTTCTGCTTATATGGCAATTATTTTTTTTTGTTGATAATTCTGTTTTTTTTTTAATGTTTTCGACTCATGCTGATAAAGAACGAGCTCAATTAATGCCTTTTTACTAAATTTTTGAAAAATTTGGAATTTTCAAAAAAAATCAAGTATTTTTGACGGATTTTGATGGTCGATATACCAAAAATCGCAGAATTTTTTTATATATAATTTTGTATGGGGTTTTTTTTTTTGGGTGGTATTCCCCCCTCTTTTTCTTTTTTCTTTGCAGTATTGCTATACTTTTTTTGACCACGTGTTATTTTTCTCCTTATTAAAACGAAGTCGATACCAATCCATTCGCCTCTTGTTTTTTTTATATTATTCGATAAAAAAGAAAATATTATTTAGTAACAAAAAAGGAATAAGTCATAAGCCAGAAAAAATTAAGTTTATTCTTATTTCAACAAAAAAAAAGAAAAAAATACTTTTCATAACATAGCGGAAAAAAAACTGTCTGTGTCGGTGCCTAAGTACAATTTATATTGAAATTGTTTAAATTTAAATAGAACGAACCTAATGTTGAATTGGTTTTATTGAAATGGGAATAAATCTATGCAGTGCTATATAAGAAATTTCATAAGTCGAGTATTTGTATAATGTGAAAAAAGAATGAAATGAAAATCGATAAGAATTTAATCCATCAAAAAGATAAAATAAAATTTGAATATTTGATTAATTTTTCATCTGCAGTTCTTTTGTGAATGTTTTACCGCATTGATTATTTTTTACTATATACTAAAAAGAAAAAAAACAACCGGAAAAATCAAAAGTATTATTTTTGTTATCCATCTGGTTGGTGCTTGGAGGTTTTAAAATCATTCGCTTTAACAATTATTATTATTACTTTGAGCGGCGCACACAATTGCAATTGATAATAAATTGTTCATCTCATAAACAAATACAATGATAAAGTGATACAGATTACAATATGACTTTATCGCAGACAGATAAATAGCAGGTTTCCTCTTCTTTTTTTCTCTTATTTTTTTTTTTTATCAAAATCTGATAAATTGAATGTAATGAATAGGTTAAAAGACGAGATAAGCGAAATGTATTCATTTGAGAAAAGAAAAGCAAAGAAAAAAGGTACTTAAAATGAAGTCAGAAATTACAACGAGATTATATTACAAAGCAATTGTGTAAATACAAATTAAACGATTTGATTAAATAAATGAAAAGGTAAAAATGTGTGGCTTTTTTGAGATTATGAGAAATAGAGAAATGAATTTAAAGGCAATTAAAATTCAATATACAAAAAAGACATGTTTTTTTTTTAAATCTGCTTGAATACATTATAAGTTATTTAAATAGATTACCTGATTTTGGTGGTCTAAGTGCACGTAGAGAAATTTTGCAGCATTCCATCAAAGTATCTGATCCAACAATTTCGAATTTTTACATATAAAGGTTTTTCCTAAACATTTTATGCAAACTGTAAATATCGCATGCACAGTTAAAGCTCCAATTATAAGAATAATGCCTTTATTTGAATTTTGTCGTTATGATGAGGAAAAAGTTTTATAATTAAATGGTAAAATAAAGTTGAAATGAACATTTTTGGATCTGATACTTGTCTTTGATGGAATACTGCTAAATTCTTCTGAGTGGACTAATGCACTTAGACAGATTTGATATTATATACCGTAATTAATAAAAATATACTATAAATAATTTTTTTTTCTATGAAAAAAATTGACGGAAGCGTGATGATTATAGAGATGGTCGATGCTCATATAGAAATCGAATGTTGAGCGACCGATAGCGGTCATTGGTGAATAATTATTCGTACTTACATAAGATTGCAATAAATAAAAATTGAAAAGACCTATGTTTCTCTTAACCATGCATGGCACGAAATATATAGAACGATAATTTTCATTCGTCTTTTCTATTTAAGACGGGGTTAAGACTCTACTAAACGACCCCAAATTAAGGGGGTTGTAATCCAAAAAAAATGATATACACTGAAACAGAACACCCTAATGGACACTTCCATGTCAATGTGTATTTAAAAAACTCAAGTCCCTGTACTTGTTCTTGTTAATATATCGGCAAAATAAAAACCTCATGAACATTTTCGGTCCATGCAGACCTTTACTAAGCACATACCATACTCAGACAACTTTTAGACCATTTCAATTAGTAAACCCATTTCATCAGATGATTCCTCTTTTTGTTTCAAAATATTATTGTACTATTTAAACACGAAACGAATTTCTCCGTAAAATTATTTCTAACAGTCAACATTTTCTAATCCAGTCTAATCATTTTTAAAGCTCGCAGAACACAAATAAAACACACAACCTTCCATAATTGCATATATTTCCTTGTAGGAAACGAAGTTAAATAAAAGTAATTAAATACGTAATTTGATTTTTTTTTAATTTCTTTTATCAACTTGCAAATTAAAAAAAAACTCAAACCAATTTATAATAATTTTCAAGCTTCATTTGCAGAGTAATATTCGAGAGGTCCTATTTACAGAACTAAGATCAAGCAAGTAAAAAAGTACATAAATATATATATCAACAAAAAATCTGGATGGAAAGATATGAGAAAAAAATATCCCTCTTTATTTCATTGCCATTATAATACACATATACATTTACTCTGTACAGTGTTGATATTAATAGAGAAAATATTCTTCCTTATTATACCTCATTATTAAACAAAAGCTATCTTATTTTATGTCACCCTCAATTAGTGTACTTTATCTACTTATTATCATTCTCACTTGACTATAAGCATAATGTAATATATCGCATAATCTGAAATCCCAGTTAAATAGTACTATCAAATATCACACTTCGTATAAACGGAGTTAAATTTAAGTAGATTTATTACGATGTAAATCAAAGTTATTTTCATACATCTACTTTATGGTACAACACATTTAATAATTATTTTATTCATATATTCCAAACAATAATACACATAATAATGTGCTTAAGTATATAGGGAATGTTACTTTGATATTTTCGTACATTTGATGATATTTCTTTTTGTGCTTAATCATTAATTTGGAAAAATAAAATATGGATACGATATGTCAAGAAATTTACACTAAACGAATGGATAAATGTAATTGAAAGGCATATGATTTTTTAAGAATTTCTATTGTTTCGATGATGTGTGACAGCAGAAATGCTTTTACTTCGATTGCATTTCTTATCTTTTAAAATTCTTCACCCTTGGAGCTCTGTGTTTGAACAATTGAAACAATATGAAATTAAAACGAATCATTTTATTATGTAAAAAATGACTTCATAATGTTATTTTCATTAAATAGAAGAAAAAAAATTGTGCTTAAATACAAGACGAATACATAAACCTTCTGGCTTATTTTAATCAATATCCATGATGAATAATAAAACAGTAAATGTTTAAAATTTAAAATTGTCATTTATATGAAAACATATTTAAATTATTTCTTGGAAATAAAAAAAAAATCAATGTTTCAATGTGACGAGAAAACAAGATGAAATGGAGCTGATAAAACTGATGAAACTTGGTAGAATATAATAAAATCAGTTTATATCTAACTTGAAGCTATATACTTAGATGACGATGAAAATGAAAATGAAAACAAAATTTTATCAAAAAATATTGAAAAAGTTTTTTTTTTTTTTTTGTTATTTTGTTTTTCTTCCAATTAGATTTATTCATTATTTTCTTTTTAAAATAAAAAGTTTATAAACTAATTATTTCAAAACATTTACTTTGCTTTAAGTTAATGATCTAAATTTTATATGAGTCTGATTTTATCGAAAATATTTGAGTCCTTACTTATAACCATCCCGTATCACATATATGATATCATATGAAATTATTTTCTATTATATCTTCAAAATGTTTGGGGAGAATTAGCTATTACTCGTATCTTAAAAATAATTTTGGTAATGTGATCCAACATGTTTAGCATTATCAACCCTTCTAAAAATCACGAAGATCAAGATAATAATTACTATCTAATAATATTATGTCTGATGCGATTAGAAAAATTATATTTGTATTGAATAAATTTGAAAATTAGAAAAATTATTTAATTAAAGATGCTATTCCATCTTCTTATTCCATCAAATAAATATGCCAAAAAATTGGTCGCGGATAATTCGTCCCCCGGAATATTAGTCTCCGGATAATTCATTCCCCGGAATATTCGTCCCTGAGCATTTTCGTCCCGGGAATATTCGTTCCTTGTTAGCAGACGCTACCACTATTAATTTTCACAGTTCTCAAAATCAGCCCAGATTAAAGATCGCCCCAACAATAAATGGACCTATTCCATCATTTAAATATTTTGACTAAAAATAATCATTCAACATATCCGCAGTTACAGCAGTTAATAGTGATATGTAGGTAGTTAATTGTATTTTACATATCTTCAGTTTTAAAATTGGTATTAGATTTTTCTTTATCAACATGAACTTTATTATACTAACTGCAAATGTTCTGTTGTTCGAGGTAAATATACATATTTATTTTTAAGCCAAGTAATGAAAAAAAAATCAATTCTACATCATATGACCGTTTATCATATAAGCAATTTGAGCAGGGATTTACAATCTTTTTTTTTTTTTCAAATTGATCACGTTTAGTCGATATCTCAAGAACGGTACAGAAATGTTATCGTGTGATTTGGAAAGAAAAAAAGGTTCAAAATTCAGACAACTCTAACACATATAGCTTAAAATCGCATCAGCGCAAAAAAATCAAAGAAATCAGTTTCTGTCACTTTTTCTTGCGCTGATGCTATTTTGAGGTATACACCTTAGAGGTTAGAGCTGGCTTACTGGAACCATCAGCGTTAAGAATTTTGAACCTTTTGTTTTCCAAATCACGCAACATAACATTACTGTAGCTCTTATACCGTTCTCGAGATATCGACAAAAAGTAAATTGGCCGCAATCAATTCCCGAATTTATGGAAATACGGCACTTATTCAAATGTCCACGAGAGCATTTGGAGCAATTAGAATTATTTGTGTAATTTAAGTAATTAGAATTTTATTTAAAAGTGTTATATTGCTATGAAACAATCGACACTGCAAATTGCGACGATTATGTCCATTTCAAAAAGAAAACAATTATTAGAGTACTTAAATAAAATGAACCAACTATAAATAATAATCAGTTTAAATTAAATTAAATGCATTAAAATTTTATTGTTTAGCAAAATGATTGAAATAAAAGATTATATTACAACTGTTATGATGACACTCAAAGATTTAAGCATCGTGTTATATTTTTTAATATTGAGTTCGTTTTATATAAATATAAATAATATGTGTATAGATGATGTTGAAAGGCATCAGATTCAGCTATATTAACAGTTTTGATTGCGAAATTTATTCTCAAAATATTACTTCAGATAATAATTTAATATTTAATAAAAAAAAAAATACTTTAAATGTTTGATATTGATTCATATTTGATGATTAAATTGTAACTTATATATTATGTATTTAATTTTTAATGTATTTTTCTAATCATAGCTTTGGCGACTAATTATTTTCATGGTTCCAAAAAAAAAAAAAAACAAAATAAAAATATCACGTTTCGATGAATCCTAATGATCTACCTTTCTGTAATACTATGCCTTAATTAATTTTGGTTAAATTCACCGCTTTTAATTCATATATGGAGTAAGACTTGCAAAAGAAAAATAGAACTAAATATTTAATATTATATCATCCGACATATGAGACTCACAAACACTAAACCAGGTAGTATGATTTACGTTGATAACGTCACGTACGATGGATTCGTGTGATGGGCTGATTGAAATTACATTTTCGAAAAATAAAAATATATAAGACCTAATATTGAAGAACAATTTTTTTTTCCATGCAGGAAATTCTCTATTTAGATAATTAGTGTGGTTGAATAGCATTAAAAATAATAATATAGCAATATATACTGGAACTGGTATATAAATTTATAATAAAATATATGTGGATAATGTTTAAGCATATAATATAGAAATTTTGTAGTTAGGGCTAATCAATAATTTAAATTTAAAGCTACATTCGTGACTGAATTGATACATTAACAAAAAATTAATTGCATTTTTATTGTCCCGCCTGCAAAACATTTTATACTTGTATATAGCGTCCCGACACTACCTATATACTAAACAAAAAAGGAAATGTCCCACTCCCACATAATACATAAAAAGATTATTTTGTTTGCACTAATGCCGTATATATAGTTATCATTTTCAATATGTTTTTCATTGTAATAGATATTTGTTATCATATATGTTTAACGCTGTTTGTAGATATTATATACAAAGTTTTAATGACATTTTAATAAATTATTATGTACATCAATTTTCTGAACGTAGGTGTATGATATATTGAGAGCTAGAATGTTTTTACGTTAACACGCAAAAAAAGAAAACATTCATTTATAATTATAAGTAATATCCAGTGTCACACTTTGTATAAACAGTGATAATTTTAAGTAGATTTATTACGATGTAAATCAAAGTTATTTCATACTTTACGGTACAACACACATTTCATAATTATTTTATTCATATATATTCCAACCAATAATACACATAATAATATGCTTAAGTATAGAGAATGTTACTTTGATATTTTCATGTATGGCAATTTATTAACTGATGATATTTCGTTTGTATTTTAATCATTATTTGGAGAAAATAAAATATGGATGTAATATGCCAAGGAATTCACTCTAGACGAATGGTTAAATTGTAATTGAGAGGTATATGAGATGACTTTTAAAAATATTGAACAGAATGCTTTTACTTCATTACATTGCAGAACATTTCAAATTCTACATTTGTTATTGGACTGCCAATTAAATTTAAACAATAAAGAATTGATTGACACAATTTTAATCTAACTGACGTATTTTATTAAATAAAAAAATGTTTCAATCAATAATTTGGTGCTTAATATAATTGTCAGCTTCAAAATGAAAATTTCAAACATAGCACACAGAAGAAATAAGAAAAATTCTTAAGTCATCAACTACAATGACGTAAGGTTTGTAAAATTTGTAAGGATTTTAACACAGACACCGGCATTTTAACGTTTTGTAACCACTACAAGTGAAAATAAAAGCAGACACATTGCGTCGCAAAAAGTCGTTTCTGTGTCAAAAATCCTTTCAAAACTTTCAAAACTTACAAACCTTACGTCATTGTAGATTATGCTTTGGTATTTTAACTAACTACCTACGCAATTATTATTTTTTTTATTCTTTATGTTCACTCACTAGAAACTATATTTGAGGATACATGAAACTCGAAAAAATTATTTTGGGTAGCACAGCGATTTTCGAATTTACTTGAAAGTTTGAACATCACATAGTTTGATTCTCGAGAGATTTTTTTATTTTTGTTTAACTCATTATGGACGTTGGGTAGGTTTTCCTGCGAAAGCATAAATTGACATATAAAAAAATATTTGGCTTAGCCCAACCTCATATTATGACAAGATATATTTGTTAAAATAATTAGTGCGAAACGTTAACAGAAATTGTCGTTCATTTAATATAATTGTATTTGAGAGTTTTTTTTTTATGCTTTTAAATTATACTTATGAAATGGCTTATCCTTATATAGTTTATTCGGTTTAGTAATTAAATACAGTTTAGATTTACATTTACATTTATACACTCTTTATATCGAACATATAGTTTGTCATCTTTGCAGCAATTGAAATATGGAATTGTGGAAACTCAAGTTTTAGTCTCAAATACAATAAAGCACACACGCGTAAATTCATAAAAATAATTATAAGGCAAGAGGAATATTTTCTACAATATCCACGACGAATATGAATATTAAAACAGTAAGCTTCAATGATTCAATGCGACTACAAAAGATGACAAGAAATGGATAGATAATATCCACGAACACAAATAATACTGATGAGACTGATACTGATGGTGAAATATTTTAAAAACAGTCTAAATCTGTATTGAGCTATAGGGACACACAGATGACGATGAGAATGAAAACAGAGTTGTGTTGTGTGATATTGAATACTTATATATACCAATATTTTTTGTTTATTCATTCCGTGAATAAAATAGGGAGATAAACAATAGACAGCCTAGATCGATATGTAATTTTCCCACATTTGCTATTATGTTATGATGATATCAATATATCAATGAGATTTTAAGTCAAGATCATAATTTAAAAATAAAACGATTTTTGAGTCACCGCAAAAGGTTTGAAAAAGACTGTGTTCTTCGTTTAAAAAAAAAAAAAAAGTATTAAATTAAAGATGTTATCCCTTCTCTATTAATAATATGAATTTCAAAAACACAAAAAGCAGTATTATAAAAAGCAATTTTTTGAAGAAAAACATTACCCTCTTAATTTCTCAAATTTACTCTTTCTCGCCCCCCATACATGGATTTGGATATAGGTAGAAAATGCATAACGATAACGATTTCTAGATTTATCACTTAATAGAGCTTAAAAAAAAAGAAATAAAAACAAAAACAAAAAATAGCGCAAACATTTTTGCAATTGGTACTTCAAACTATTATGTATCAAAACTTCGCAATCATATTTAAATGATAACATGAATAGATAAATAAATTCTTTTTCATTAATAAAAAATAAATAAAATGAAATAATTCGCAATTTAAAAACAATTAGTACATATATAAACGATTCTAACTGTTGCTATCCCTTCTTCCACCGTAAATATTTGAATTAAAGAAATACAAAAAGCAATATTGTATCAAATAAACATATTTTAAGTATAAATAATCCATCCGCAATTACCGCAGTTAATATTCAGACGATGGCAGTTAATTTCCACTTAGTATTTTTAATTTCTATGTAATTTTAAATTTGTAATAGATATTATGCCCTATCAACATGAACATTATTATGTATATCCTAACCGCAAATGTTCTATTGCTCTGTTTATTCTTCATATAGTATATACTGTTTATTCTCTGGGGGTAAATATACTTAACATATCCTCTAATTTCATTTATTATTAATCGAAATAATGAAATAAAGCATTTAATTATAAATCAGGTGAACACCAATCCATACGTGTCCTATGGACATCCACTCAAGCAACAATATTAGATCTAATTAACTTAAATGGTTAGGTGATGTGACAGGTACAGACAGATACACTTCGATAAAATTAGGAAGAAATTGAAAAAAAAAATTATTTATATAAGCTTGTGTAATTTAAATGAATTATATTTTAATAAAACGCAAACACATTTTTCAATTTACATTTTACTTCATTTTTGAGAAATTTGGAAAATTTCGAAAATAATTAAGTATTGGTTTGAGAATTTTTTTTTTTACCACTTTTTTGTTTTTTGTTTTTCTCCGATGCATGTGGACGGATTTTTATGGTGAATATACCAAAAGACGCAGAATTTTTTT
>JAABKK020032190.1:0-15251 GCA_011634745.2 Catotricha subobsoleta
TTCCATGTATTACCAATACCGATTGTGCTAGCGACTACAATTGCAAAATGCATATTTCAAATTGTACATTTCGGACGATGAATATGTGAACGCTTTCTTAAATTTCGCATAAATTGCGAATTGCGCATGTAAAGTACCATTTCGGATAGGCCTAGATAATCTATTCCGAGAACCTATTTTCGTTCAAGTTTGCGCATTTCTTATTCTTTCTTTTTCTTTCATATGCTTTTATATCGCTGCTTATATCACAAAATAACTGAGTGACGTCACAAAAATCACAAAAATACACTAAAAAATCTGAGTGACTCTGAGTGACGTCATGATTGTGAACTGTGAGCTGCGCAATATGTTATCTTATTTTCTTTGTATCATACATGGAGGGCATATGTTTGAGTCGATGTCCTTCAATCGAAAATTACTTCTAGGGTCGTCCATGATAATGTAATAACGTCAATTGCCTATCTTTACACTCTGTCTTACAATTGTTTGTTTTATATGCTTTGTCAAAAACGTGTTAAGCAAAAGAGAAAACTTAAGCTGGTATTACACGTAAGTGAGTGTAAGTGTAAGTGAATGTAAGTGCCTGTAAGAGATACTATTTTCGGCAAAATCGACAGAGGGTAAGATTTTTTTCAAATCTCAGGGGGGGTAACACACCCTCCCCCTCCCCCAATGTATGTATGCCTGTAAGTTTCTTTAAAAATTACGTATGAAGTACTACAAAATCATGAAAGTACTTCTTCCTTTTCATTTTAATAGCACTTCAATATAAACAGCGTGCGCAAAAATATTCATAGGAAGTGATATTTTTTGATTTTGTAGTACTTCATAATAAATGGTTAGATAATTTAATCAAAATTCTGTAGAAAATGGTTAAAAATAAATACGCGAATATATTATTGATTTATGAATATTGTTATGCATACTCTTAATATATGTCAGGATGGCCGAGCGGTCTAAGGCGCCAGACTCAAGAATTATCTTGCCTGTAATACGGGTTGTGAGCGTTCTGGTCCTCTCTGAGGGCGTGGGTTCAAATCCCACTTCTGACAATTTTTTTCCATTTATTTTCATGTTTTTTTAAATTTATTAAGTATTTATCTTTATTTATTTAAAGTAAATTCATCATACAAACAATTTAAAATATATTAACTTTTTTTTTGTTATGTATAAAATTTGTTATAAGTATAGGTACCAAATTTATTATAAATATAGCTCTCAAACCATTTTTTTTTCTTATATTTCCGGTTTATCGTTTTATCCAGTGTTTGTAATAAATTGTAAAGAATTCTCTTTCAAGATAATTGAATGTGTAATATATCAAGAACCCCTCCAGCTGCATTGAAATAAGTTCTATATACTCCATAATTTGTACAAATAAATCACCATTCCAATCGGTTGGGTAACTGGAGAGGAAAAGACGGACATACCGAGTCAGATCTTGGACTATATAGTTACAAAATTAGTTAAAATATAATTTGATATGATATTATCGCAATTCTCATATATGCCAGACAGTACTCAGTACTCTTGACAAGTTTAAGGTGTTAAAGAGCGCACTAAACCTTTTGCTATCATTTGTATTGTTGAAGCATGCGATTGAGGAAAACTAATTTTAATTTAATTTTAAATGTTGATAGATATAATATCATACGTGACAATCTAGAACAAATTCGAAATATCGTAATAAAGCTGGTGACGTTTGGCTCAATGTGAAAGAGAACATCAAGTACTTATCTCAATTCCAAATATAAAAATAACGATGATCTACTTATATTTATGGCTTTTTTTTTCTATTTTACTACAAATTACGAAATAGAAGCTAATCGAACGGTTTTACAGAAAAAAACTTCTATGATCGACCAAAAAAAAAAAAAATTAGAAGAGATTTTTTTTTTGTAAAGGACGTGGCATTTGCGTGGAATGGATCAATTGTTTAATGGATATAATTGGCCAACATATTGCAAATGTAAATATTTGTGATATATATTATCTATTTTGGAAAATAAGTACCTAAATAACATAACATAACATGATATAATATGTCAGCTTGGCCGAGCGGTCTAAGGCGCCAGATTTAAGCTCTGGTTCCCGAGAGGGAGCGTGGGTTCGAACCCCACAGCTGACAAATTACATTTTTTTTTTACTATAGTAGTAATTCTTTTTCTTATAATCGAACCGCTTTAAATAGAATAATAATTTCCAATTAATTGTTTCTTGGTGAAAATTCAATTAAAGAGAAGTCACATATAAGTAAAAGCTTCAAAATATATAGAATGATAGCCCTTAACAGCTACAATCTTATAAATGGTCAATGTTACAAGCGATTGTTTTTAATGTAACAATAATTGATATTTTCTAGTAACAGCAAGTCTACAAGTGCTTTTATTTTAATTATTTAATTTAATTATTTGGTTATAATTGTTACAAATGTCTGAGTTCTTAAAAATAGTATATTCGACGTATGTAAGAAAAGATGAAGCAACTCATTTTTATCGAGTAAATAGATTAGTTCTAACTTGTATTTCACATGATTTCAATTATTTTGTCATTAAACAATCAGTCTCAATTTTTAAAACTCATCTGATTGAATTAAAAATAGATGAATCTTGAAATTTTGTATAACATTTTGATGCAATATACATTACTCCTTTCATTTCCAGTGTGCAGTAAATCAATCACCAGTTGAATTCGGGACAAGTGAGATGCCCTTACCTACTCCAAATACTCATTGACGATCTTCGGAACCATAATTATCTACTATAGCATATTCTTCGTTCTTCGGCTTCAAATATAAAAGTCAATAGTATTTTCCCAGATATTAAATATATTGTATATCTAATTGTTATCATATTATAAAAGCAAATATGATCTGCGGCTTATACCAAAATATTAAGCTGGATTCCACTCAATGTGATGATATATCTAAAAATTGATCACATTAATTCTCAATTTAATGATTTCTAAAAATAAAACCAATAATTATAATAATAAGTAAAACAAATAATGTTCGAGTACTGCCTTTATAAGCAATCACAAGTGCATAATACTATAATTTATTTCAAATCAGTCTTTTTGGCTGTTTTATGTTTTTAATACAAATCTAACAAATTTATTAAAAATTATTTAAAATTATTATTAAAATTAAATGTAAATAATATACTTATTAAGAATTGATGTAATTACAAGTTGTAATTTCTTATAAAAATTCGTAGAATATAAAATAAAATAATAAATGTGAAATATGTCATCGCCATAGAATGAAGATAGTACCAAATCAATTAGCGGGTCGGCAATTATCGGGTCATCAATTTAATAGAATTGGTATAAAGGTACAGCATTTCACACAAATTAAATTCAGGAAACGAACCATCGATTTAGTGTTCTCCAAACACTCCACACCAATCACTCGATCACCGTTCATGATTCCAGCAGTAGATCCCACTTTAATACGTACTTATTACAGAAACTAGACAAGCATCTCTATATATAAAATATGCGTTCTCGATTTTCATAATAATAGATCAGATTTTTTTTTACTTACAAAAAATGCCACAACTGTCATTCAATATTAAAAATGATGGTAAGATTTTTACCAAAAGCGATGAGAGCGCCACCAATTTTTATATTGAATGACAGTTGCGGCATTTTTTGTAAGTGAAAAAAAATCTGGTCTATATAGCGAGGAGAAAATGTCAATAGGTGCTTTCTATTTACCCGAAGAACTGAAGAGTCTTCGGTTCACATATTGACGCTGATCAGTAAATATACGCGGCAGTTGCGGCAGTTTTTACAGCTCTTCGCTTAAGTTGTTCTATTTACACCGAAGTGATGACGAATTGTCATTTTCTCAACTGAAGAGCTTCGGTTAAACTGCACAAGACAAAACCCTTCGGCAGTTAAAGTGAAGACTCTTCGCTTAGTTTACTCACGCCGTACCGTCGGCTCATGAGCAAACTACTGATGAGATGCTCTTCAGTTAAATAGAACTGCCATTTTGATTTGAAGAACTGAAGGACTTCAGTTCTTCGGGTAAATAGAAAGCGCCTAATGTACAAGAAGATAGCTGCCGACAATATGCGATGCTGTTGAGCCGACACATTTGAAATTTTCAGATATTTTTGTTTCATTTTTTTGGTGTCTTTGAGAATAATTAAATAAAGTTATCGTTATCATTGTACGTGATTAACTTAAGCAATCCAAAATCAACCAACATTTTAAACAAAAAACAGTGATCCAAATATATGTATTTAAGTTTGTTGAATTTTATCCAAACTAATCTCGGACTATTAATCTTTAGCGCATCGCATATCGTGTAATATTTACACAGCTATTTTAATGCTCGTTAACATTTTGTCCTCGATTTTTTGGACCGTTTTTGTTGTATCAAGATACGTGGGTGCGATTTTAATATTACATAGTTAGCAACTAGCTAGATGCAATTGTTACAGCAATGATAAGAGCATTTTTGAAAACCTTTTTCTCTATAACTTTATTTGTTATTCATCTGACTGCTAATTTTGTAACCAATTTTTTTTGTATAATGGTCGTATTTCAAAAACAACTTTGCGATAGCGAATTATAAAATTTTGGGAAGTGAAAATTATATGTATCGAATACAATTTTTATTTTTTTATATCTATAAATAATCAAAGAATGTAATTTTTTTTACTTTCAATATTTATTATTTTAATTTTTTTAATGAATTCTACTAGAAATAATCGAACATATGAAAATTCTTAAATTCTTTCGAATTCTTTTTCGGTGCATTTCAGTTGATCAATTCCCAATTGAACAACGCCCAATTAATCACAAAAAAAAATCCCAGTTCATCAAAGTCCCAATTGATCAATATCCCACTTGAACACTACCCAGTTAAACATTTCCCATTTGATCATAGTACCAGTTGGTCAAGTCTCATTTGATCAATTCCATTCCATTAAACGATCTTTGCCACCTCAGAATATGCCTTTTTTAAAAAATTACAGAAAATATTTGCTTTTAAGCGATCTTTGCCACCTCAGAATAACATTATGCCTTTTTCAAAAAATTACAGAAACGATTTCTTTATTAAACCATCTTTGCTAACTCAGAGTAACATTATGGCTTCTTCAAAAAATTACAGAAACGATTTGCTTTTAAATGATCTTTGTACTGTGGGTTCAAAGACAAGAAATTTTTTCAATAAAAATACCACTTTTCTTATCTCTTACTCTATTTTTGGAAACCATAATTTAAAAAGCTTTTCTTTGATTTTTTAACTTATTTTTTTTATTTTGACAACAACTGTTTCGTCAACTACTATGTTGAACATATATTATTATTATTCTTAATTTATAATACCTTCTTTACTATACGACTTTCCACTTCGATATCTGAACTGTAACTGTCTGTACCCTTATACACTATAATAAATATTACCCATACAATACAGGTTGCTTAGATAATGTAATTCATGAAGTACACACATCATCCTTTTTTTTATTTCTTTTTTTCTTGATCTTAGGATTCAGTTGTCGGAAAATATACAAAGCCTGGGGTTTTTGAATTATTTTGTTTGTTTGTCTTAGGACCCGATTTTTTTTTGCCTTTTCTCCGAACCCACTGTGGGAATTTTCATGGTCAACTTATCAAAAAAACGCAGAATATTTTTATTCTCAAAACAATTATATTTTGATTCAGTGGTCGGATTTTGATTGTCAAAAGACGCAGATTTTTTTTTACTTCATATTTGAAAAAAAAAAGTATTGGTTTATCCGACAACTGATTCCTGACAAAAAGGAAAAATTGGTATGAACAGATTATGTTTAAAATAAACCAATGAAACATTAATATTTATTTTGTGTTTCATCAATTTGTAGTTGGGTGCATTTGTATACGTTTGCACCCGACATTGATTTCTTATGGATGCAGGTGCACCAATGCCACCTAAGAATTAAAGTCAGATTTTTTTTTCACGCCTTCTAGCCATCGTACAGCAATGAGTATACCAAACCCTAAATCGAGTATTTTGCATCAAATAATGCTATTCTGAAAGCTCTAGAACACTTCCTTCTTTGGTTTTTGACTATTTGAAAATTTGATTTTTGGATGACTTCTTAAATACATATCTCTAAAACTAACCTTTGAATTCAACTATATTTAAGTATGTTGCTCGCCTTCTGAAAATACTCATTCAACTCTCGGTCTATGACTTTTGACGGAGTGAAAGTTAGAACTTCGGAAATTCAGTAAAAATCATGAATTAACCCCTCAAAAAAGTGGCTGCAAGACGAGATAATCGAAAAATATTAGTCCTAATATAGTACAAAAGTAAGTGAATTGAAAATGTAAAATGATAATAAAATAAGAAACGAAATAAGAAACCGTTCCTGAACCAAAAAATTCAAACCGGTTCGATGCCCTGTTGAGAACATTGTTTTATAAAATCTAAACAACATTATACAATCAATTTATCGGTCGCATAGAAATCTCAGTCAATGTATGTAGTTGTCTTTATGTAGTTTTTTGACGACGGATTTGTGAAGGCATATGATCGAATCGATGTCTTTGTGTCGGATCGTATTTCTAGAGTCGAATACGAAAACTTAGGAAGTTAATTACATATCTTTGCACTACATTCTACAATGGTTTGTTCTGTCGCTTTGTGTCGGTACGATAACAAGAATGTGTTGTGAGAATAGAAAAATAATGTAGGTCCTTCTTTCTCCTAATTTTTCTGGCAATAAATATTCTTTTAGTTGTTACTATATAGTATACCTATACCTATATGGTTCTAAATTACTATGTTCTTTTTTAGCCTGGATTAAATTAACTTGGACTTTACTCTTTAGTCGCCAATTAAGTAGGTACTTAAACAATAAAAATGATTTATTTAATTTAATTTATTTCACATGATTTATCTGATAAGGCACAAGAACTGACTGCAATGAAATATTATTATATAAAAATTTCCACACTTAATTGTGTCGTACAGAAAATACTTCTAATAAATTTGGTGACGCACTTTTTTTTTGCCTTTGATTTCTTGTACTTAATCTAAACACAAATTAAAAGCAACTAAATATAAATTGATAAAAATAAATACACGAATATATTAATGCTTAATAAATATTGTTATGCGAACTCTTAACATATGTCAGGATGGCCGAGCGGTCTAAGGCGCCAGACTCAAGAATTATCTTGCCTGTAACACAGGTTGTGAGCGTTCTGGTCCTCTCTGAGGGCGTGGGTTCAAATCCCACTTCTGACAATTTTTTTCGTTTTTAATTTATTGTCATATTTTTTTAAATTTATTATTTCTTTTTAGTGATTTAAAGAAAATTCATCAAATATCAATTTGATACAAATCATTAAAATTACTACATGATATACTCTTTAATTTTTTTCACACAAAACGAATTTTAATTTACTCTCGCTAACTAGCTAGGGGGCAATTCCACGCCAACATGTAATGTCCGTAGCCGCAAACAATTTTTTGATAATTTAATATCTCTGTAGCCAATAGATTTAGAAATCTGGTTGACCCCGATTTGGAAAGATTATTTTCACAGAATTTTAATGACGACTAGCTTTCTAAATGTTATGGTTCCAGTTCCAGAGCTTTTAAGAATCAAAAATTGTTTGGGGTTCCGGACATTACATGTTTGCTCGTGGAATGACCCAGGGTAAGTTAAACATCAATTTGTTTGTCGTGTAGTATTGACTGTATGATTTGTAGTTCGCTAGTTAGAATAGGGTAATTTATAGCAGAGACCTGCACGGAACGATATTTCGGGCCGCAGCCTGTTTACTCTACTATCCAATGAGATGTTTCTACTTATGTCTTGAGTATGAGAGATTATAAAAGAGGTTTGCTCGATACCAGATCGATACATAACAATTTAGATTACCATGTCTTAGTTTTCCTGCATCATTTACGAGACGAATAATGGCGACACATTTTTGTGTTTTTTCGGACCGTGAACAAAGTAGACGTGCGAAGAGGTCATATATAAGTTATTATGTATTGGTATGGAATCGAGACACATTCTTCTAAAAGTCCCATAAGTCAATCATATACAATATATACGAGAAAAACCATCATGGATGCCAGAATGTGAAATGTGAAAAATTAAGGACGAGAAAGTGTTTCCACATCTTAGGACATTCCCTGCTATTGGACCATTACATAAACATCCGCTGCTATTGGAACATTACATAAACATCCCCTATTATCACAGCGTTCAAACATTCTCTCTCAACATGTTACCAGGCATCCCCAGGCATTACATCCTCAGGCATACTCCGTCTTTCGGATGACATCCACTGATAAAAAATCCTTGTCATCATATACTCAAACACCCCACCCATACTGCCTTTGGGTCTTTCCTTAAACATTCCCTACCATCATGTACTTCGACATCCCCTGACATTATATTCTTAGGTATCATCTGCGATAATAATCCCTTAAATACATCCTTCAGCAAGATCCATTACTAAGAATAAGACAGTATGCTTAAATTTGAGAAAAATGAAAGTACGTCATTAAGCCGATTTTCAACAGGCTATATGACATAATTTTTTTTTCTTTTTAATTTTCTCTTAGTCAAAGGGTCTAGAAGGCTTCTAATGGCCTTTATTCAGATAATGTGTTCCCCCGCTAGGGCCAATTGTTAATAAAATACGTTTTATCCCCCCTTTTCCCTTTACCGAGAAATCAATAAAAGCTTATATGTCATAAATTATTTTTGTTCTCTAGCCACTGCCATTTAAATTACTATTACTGATCAGAGTAGTTTATTGACCTATCGATCAAGACTTTTTTTTATACAAGACTTTTAAGTTGTTATGTTTTAAAATAAGTTAAAAATAAAAGTTTTTCGTAAATATTTCAAGAACTACTCCACTAAAATAAGTAACATATAAGGGCTTATCCGAAATGAAACTTAGATACTTACACGTTACACCGATATATACCACTCATTTCAATTTAGAAAATGATTAATTGCAGAGAACAATTAAGTGCTTTAAATAAAAATCAAAGATAACATTACAATTGTTAGAACCACTCACGTACACAAGTACAAGTGATCAAGTGTGCACGCGATTAGACTTGATTATTACAAGCACAATTCGAAGTAAGCATTTCGGACGGCGTTCTCCAGAGTGTACTTTTAAAGTGAACAAATACACAGAAGAAACCGGTTTCGGACAGACCGACGTATTGTTGTTAAATTAAAAGAAAAATCATAAGACGACCCTGGAATTAAATATGCTCACTTGTGCAATTTCATTTTGGATAGTCCTATAGTCTATATAATCTGCATAAAGTGATTACACCAATTTACCTCACTTGTTGATTGTTGAAATTGGTTGGGCAGCTGGAGGGACAAAGGTGTACGTACAGAATCAGATCTTGGCAAGGCACCAATGACTCGCGCAATAAGAAATATTGAAATATTTTATATTATACATTACCAGCAAACATTGCGCATTTCTTATTTATTTTCTATTTAGCGAAAAAAGCGTTTGTTTATTTCTACGTTTAAAAAGGAAATTAAAAAAAATAAAAATAATTGCATATCTTGTGAAAACCATATCACATCATCAAATGTTTTAGAATAATATATCCTTGAGGAAGTCGATAATGTTTCACGAAATATATGAAATTGATAATGGTTTTTTTTCAGGAAATAATATGAGCCAAACCATTTTATCAATGCAAACAGGAATTGATATAGAAAATATTATATTAGCATAGAGAACTGCATGGGCTGACATTTGGAGATCCGGCCCGACCCAATACACTAAAATGTAGGTCCATGTCCAACCCAGCCCAAAATGCTAAACTCCGGCTCGAATCAGCTCAGCCCATTGGTAAAATCTTAAGGCCTTAACTCAATAAAATGAATAAATGGATAATACAGAACCTTAAAATTGTATAAGAATTACAAATCTCGTAGTTACATATTTAGATAATATACGGTAGTAGGAATTAAACAAAAATTGAAATTGCTACCAACATTATTGACCTAATCTTCAAATATGCTGATAATATTAGTAATGTTCAATTAAACTAAAAAAAAACATATGTACATATATTAAGAGCACGCAATTAAATTTCAATTGCATACCCTAAGGTCAATTTCTGAAATAATCTGCCACCTAATATAAGAAATAGTACTTCTAACGATAGCTAGATAGGTAAAAAAAACTTAAAGGACTATATAGTTAATTCGTAAACAAAATGGTATTTAAAGGATATCATAATCGTGAACATCAGTACGTCGTAGTGGTAGGTACCAAAATCGACTTTAAAATTGTGCACGTAAAATACATAATTGCATATAATTCATATAATTAATTTATATTATTCAATATTGCTTAAACATGCGTGTAATGTTATGCAAGCACAATTAATCTGAGCTATTAATTGATAATGATAATAATGATTGATTACATTTAATAAACATAATATTTAATTCATTTATATGTGTGAGTGTGTGTATATTATACATACTTACATGTATTAGTATTAATATTATTAATAAATATTATCTACATATTCCTGAAAATAAGTAATTAACATAACAAGTCAGCTTGGCCGAGCGGTCTAAGGCGCCAGATTTAAGCTCTGGTTCCCGAGAGGGAGCGTGGGTTCGAACCCCACAGCTGACATAATTTCCATATTTTTTAATATTTTTTATATTGGTTTTCTATTCAGTTAAACATTTATTTCTTATTTATAAAATTAATTTAAAAATATTCATTTCGATTTTCTCTTATTTCAAATCTCAACATAAATAACAAAAATAAATGTTATTTTTTCTAATGTATAGACATGTGAAATCACCTTTTCCGCATTAAGTAGAAAGATAATTTTTAATTTCTTTTTCTTAGGTGAAAATTGTATTAAAAATTATATATATACATATCAAAATTAGAATAAGAATTAAATATTATTCAGACATAAACCTTAATTACGGTCAATTTAAGCTGTAACGATTCCCGTTGAGAGCAATTTAGTAAAACCAATTTATCGTTTAAAGGATGTTATTTCTTTCATCCAATTGAAATTTTAAGCAGTAAATTATTTCATATAATTTGATTGTAAGTAAACCCAATATATATAGAACGATAGCTCTTAACAGTATAATCATATAAATGCTAAGTATAACAATCGATTGCTATTATTTTAATTATTTACATTTGAATACATTATAATTGTTACAAATGTTGATGCTTATGCAACTATGTGTGACTTCTTAAAAATAGTATATTTGGTGTATGCAGCAAAAGATGAAACAACTCATTTTAATCGGGTTGGCTCTGACTTTTATTTCATATCATTTCAATTATTTTATCATTAATCAATCAGTCTCAAATTTTAAAACTCATCTAATTGATTTAAAAAATAATTTAATGCTGAAATCTTGAAAATTATTATAACATTTTGATGGACACATTTATATATAAATTTGTTGTATTCTTTAAATGCTTGTATTGCTATTTTCCGTATTTTATATATAGTTGCTGTATTGCTTATTCTCCTTTCATTTACAGTGTTCAATAAGTTAATGGCCAGTGCCCAGTGAATTCGGGACAAGTGAAATATCCTTAGCTACTCCAAATACTCACTGGTGATCTTGTGGGAACTATACTTATCTACTATAGCATATTCTTCGTTCTTCGGCTTCAAATATAAAAGTCAATAATATTTTCTCGGATATGAAGCAATCAGTCTCACAGTATATTATATATCTGATTGCTATCATATTTATAAAAGCAAATATGATCTGCGGTTCATACCAAAATATTAATCTGGATTCCACTCAATGTGATGATATATCTAAAAATTGATCACATTAATTCTCAATTTAATGATTTCTAAAAATAAAACAAATAATTATAATAATAAGTAAAACAAGTAATGTCTGAGTACTGCCTTTATAAGTAATCACAAGTGCAGTACTTAAATTTATTTAAAATCAGTATTTTTTTGTCTGTTTTATGTTTCAAATACAAATCTAACAAATTTATTAAAAACTAAATGCAAGTAAGTTATATTAATATAATTGTAAAATAAAACAACTGTGAAATGTCATCGCCATAGAATGAAGATAGTGTCAAATGAATTAGCGGGTCATCAATTATCGGGTCATCAATTTAATAGAATTGGTAGAAAGGTACAGCATTTCTCACAAATTAAGTGCAGGCACATATGTTAATTGAAGATACGAACCATGACATGAGTAGTCTCGAGTGTCGAGTTAAGTGGTAAAAGCTTCGAATAGACCACAATACTGATCACTCAATCACCGTTCTGGGTTCTAGCAGCAGATCCATTTAATAAATTTACAGTACAGACAGGAACATTTTCGATTTTTTTTTTCTTTAACTTGTTTATTCATTATCTAATTGCTAATACTATAACCTGTTAGGTGTTAGCCTATTATTGTACGATAGTCCACGTATACTTTACGATGTTTTATTATTGGTTGATTCTTAATATTTTATGCGAAAACAGTGCCAACAATAAATGAATATTGGAAGGTAACTATAAGTTCAAATCAATAATACTTATTGAATATCAAATATTCTTTATATTATATGCATTACCGGTAGGCATTTCCTGAAACTATTTTTAAATAAAAAGTCTAATAATATTTTCGTTAAAACCACTTTTAAATTGTGATTAGATGATGTCGTATTGTCCCACAACGGGAACACTGCCGATGAGAAAACATACAATCGAAATAATTATTTTTTTTACAATGAAAATCAGAGGAGATCAACTAATTATATTTCGTCTCTCCATATACCTTTGTATTACCACCAGCAATAAAACATTTCCCTTGAATATGTATAAGCGGAGAATGAAAAGCGGAAAGTGTCCTCCGCTCCCATAACATATTTATTTGATTAACGTTTATCTGCGTTATCACTTATACATATATAATATATTGTAATTCATGGATTATTACTTCCGACAATAGAAGCATTAATTATTTTGCATTAATTGTGTTTCAAACACATTTTCTATTAATAGATAATTTCTAATTGTTTTAATAAAGCAGCTGCAAAGTAAAGGGCGCAATCAAAAAGTGTCAGTAGGCGAAAAGATACAAAATTTAAAAAAATAAGTGCAAAATAAAGTAAAATTAATTTGATGCCCACAAAAAAACAAGTAAATCAAATATCTGCTACCCATTTCGCGCTGCGTGTTTTATCATCCTTCGCACATTAAGTCTTCATGTGTTTTGTTGGCATTTTCAATAAAGGCATTTTAAAACTTCTGTTGTCGGCTCACGAACCAATACATCACTCCTATTTTCATACAATTTTTTCTTTCTTGACATATGGAATATAAAGTAGACTGTATGCTAATCAGACTTGAAAATATTGTCATTAAAATGAAGAAAGATAGTTGTTAGATCTCGCCTCTGCAATTTGTTTATCTGTGCCAGCTGGTTCCGAACATGCAAAATTTTATTATTTCATCTACTATGAGGACAAATCCTTTTTTCCTGTACTGAATTTTTCAGTACATATGTTTCTAAACTTCTAGCAATATAACCAAAGGACCAATTATGAAAAATTATCTCTGTCTCCAAACGAAGTTTTGCTGTACTGTAATGTAACGATGAAGGCTATTTGACTATTCCGTATCATATAAATATAATATATTATTTAATATACATATTATATATTAAATAACATGAAGAGGCATCTTAACAAGAAAATCTAACTATATACATCATTATCATTTTTTTACGCTAAATAAATATTCATGTCTTTAATCTTTCTGGTTATTTAATTTAATATCCAATCAGTCACAAAATATTAAAAAATATATCTGATTGGTTAACCACGAAAAAAAACTGTGTAAATACCGTATTTTATATGATAATATATTACATAAAGTACAAGAGTTGCTCACTCATCAAAAAAATAAATAACTATTGATATATACAAAACTCTAAGAAGAAATGTCACAATAATGCAAATAATGTTACTGTTTTGTTCTCAATTCTCTTGGCGACTTTGAAAAAAGAATAATTTTCCAACTTTTCAGTTAATATTGTAATACTTAAGCACAATCAAAACATTTTCAATTTTTAGTCTTTAGATAAAATATATTTAATAGTTTAAAGAACAATCAGATATATATAAATATTTCTTTTATAAATAGCTACGAATAAAATCGAGAAGTAAAAAAACAAACTATAAAATGACACTGCACGCAAATGAAGTGAAGATAGCCGACACAATTATTAATCGAATTGGTATAAACCCACTGTTTGCGGTATGAATTAGTCGGAATTCTTATACATCGATTACTGTACTTATACATCGATTATATGATGTGATTTCTTATTATAATTGAAAATATTTTTTTATATATAATATATATTATACTCAGTCCTATGTTATTTTTCTTGATTATAATACCTATTATACTCATTCATACGAAAAATAGGTAAATTTTTTTTGACAATTTCAGCTACACTGCAGTGTGGTCATAGCTAAGATAGTTGTTTCCTTATAGATCATGGCTTTTAGTTTAAGTATTGACCAATGACCACTCATGTCGTTAGTGTGTACTGGCAAAATCGTTTTTGTTTCATAAAATCAATGAAGCAAAATAGAAAAGTAATGTTATTTTGCCAGTCTTCACTACCGTTTCTAGCGTATGATGTACGACAACATTCAGTCAAAACATGATCTATTGATTCCTATATATGGCATTGTTTGTATATTACGTAACACTTTATAAGGGGGAGGAGGTGATTTGTTAAAGCGTTACGTCGAATATGTTAGGGTGGGTGGAGTATTTGCCAATGTTACGAGCAGCCATTTTTTAAAAAAGTTTGATAATCTGCTACATAACTACGAAATATTATAAAGGAGAGGGGGTGTTTAAAAAAATGGTTAAAATCATGTTACGTAATATATGTACAGCGCCCAACAGGGGGTTTACACTGGATGGCAGATGGTAAAAAAAAAAGCATGATGGCAGCCGTTGATTGGTGGATTGCATTACCATCAGTGCAAAACTGCAAACGACCAATCAATGAGTGGCATCGTGCTTTTTTTTTGCCATCTGCCATCCAGTGTAAAACCCCTGTAACATCTATTCTAATCAAATTTCAAAATTTACAAATATGCCTGCAATGGTTTTTAAGATAAATGATATATATGTATTAGGGTGACCGACTTTTGTATGGGGAAATTTTTCTTTTCGAAAATTCCAGATTGCACCAAAATAA
>JAABKK020032201.1:0-15250 GCA_011634745.2 Catotricha subobsoleta
ACGGTAATCTTGAGACAAAATACAACTCAGAAAACAGTGGTACCGGGGGTGTTACAAAAGATCGATCCACCCTACTGAACAACATAAATGGTTGGTCATGCGGCGTCAGTCAGGCTGTGGTACGATTTTGCATAAAAATTTGGTTCTTTTTTCGTGCAACATTACTTACTAATGAATTTTAAAGGTAAGCCATTTTATTGATCAACGTGCATTGCATTTATTTATATGAAAAATGTGTGAGAAATTGGTAAATATGATTAGAATTCAAAATGTTAAGTAAATTGATCCAGGTGGTTACGAATTAAGACTTCATTTTTGCGAAAAAGTACTTTAATTGGTTGAAATGTCTTAATTTTTTTCTTAATTGGTCAAATACCATTTAAAAAAAAGAAATTGTGCAATTATATACTGATACAGCATATTCTCATTTATTTATGCTTTACAAAACGGTTTTAATTTATTCATGTTTTCAAATTACACATGAACTCGAAATCAAAAAGTAGTAACAAGCCGGATTTACTTTATATTCGAAATTCAATGTCGCTTGCTAAATAGTTTGGGACGGTATTTACTTAATTCGCTATTATTAATTAATACCGCGTATGATTTGCCCTTATTAAAAATGAATAAAGATGAAATTATTAACAAATTGGGATATTCAATAGGGTGGAACGAAAACCGAGTTTTGGCCGTTGAAAACTTTAACCATAAAATTAGTTGGCCAATTAAGCAAAAAAAAATTTTTTTTTTAGAATAACTACTTTCTTACCTTAATATACAAGTAATTAAAATTAATTAAACACATGAATAGAAAAATTATTCTTAATGTATTTTTCAATCAAAACCTCATTATTTTTAAAAACTAAGGGGGACCCCAAGCTTAACTTCCGGCATTGCTTAGTGAAGTCTGATGAAATCCATTTTGACTGCAATGTCAATAAGCAAAATTATTGTATATGGAGCGAAGCAACCCACAGAATATTCGTGAAATGAAACTACATCCGGATCGAGTAACTGTATGGTGTATCAGCAAAGTACATATCGATGGCTTAATAAGGCGTATCAACATTTTACTGGCAAGCGATTTTGATCCTTATTACAGTAACCGTCACTAGAGATTGATATGATTCATAAAATTCGCTATGGTTTCAGCAATGTGCAGCCTCAAGCCACATTATGACATTGCTGAGAAGAAAATTTGACACCAAGTTATTTTCAAGGAACATTACCTTCAGATGGCCCCTCCGATCACTAGACTTGACTGTACCAGATTTTTTTTTTGTGAAAGTTTTGTTTAAGTACACAATGCGATGATTTTCTTGGGAACTACTAGACCGAAGTAGTTAAAAATAAAACGATAGATTCTGGGATAGTGTTCGATATAAATATTTTCAGAGTTTTAGTTTCGGACCCCAGGCACCGGATGAATTGACGGAAGATTCATATATTTTATTGCATATTACATATTTATTTTGACTTTTTGCTCTTTTTGTATTTGTACAACTTCTGATCCAGAAATCTCAGAAACTATAGTACGTGGTTGATTGAAAATCAAATAAATACTTTAATATTGACTAATCTCTTATCTCAAAATATTCATAAGTGTTCCCACCTCCTTTTATTCCTAAAACAGATAGCCTGTTGAAGACATTTTTTTTTTCACACTTTTTCATCTACGATCTCCAGACTTTCAATATCACTTAGCGAAGGTTCAAGAACAATACCGCTTTAATTTTATGATTTATATGGTTTCAAAGATACATTACCTTCGGTAAAACCACCTTGCGCTTTACTTCAGAAATCAGATCTTTAACCATAGCTAAGAAAATTTAAAAAAAAAAATGCTGAAACGGTTTTGAATTATTCGTAAGCAACGCTGATAGTTTGGATAGTTTTTATTTTTGTTGTCTGTCCCACTTCTAATCTCGGGAACTAGTGGCCGGATGGAGATGATACTTATACCATATTGTAGAGTGAATGAAATGGATCTCAACCCAAGAAAGGTCAAAGGTCATGGCGGAAGGTCAAAAGTCAAATGTCATTTTTCTCAGAAACTAGTGATTCAATCGGGATAAAACTTATATCATGTTTTAAAGTATGTGAAACCTTAAAAGGTCAAAAATATTTTTTTTGTTTTTGTTTTCTAAGGAATTAATGGGTGGATGAGGATAACAATAATGATATGTTGTAGAGTGACCGAAACTAATCATGAAGGTCAAAGGTCATGGGCAATGATCAAAGGTCATTTTTTAATTTTCTTGTTTTTCTCAGAAGGTAATGGATGGATAAGGATACTTATACTATGTTCTAGAATGACAGAAACTAGTGGGCGAGTGGCCTCCTACAGCTTCCATGCCGTGCATATAAATAAATTCGATATTAATCCAATTTCAATAGTTTTTTGTTTTTATTATGTATATTATTTAAAAGTTTAAAAATTCAAAGTAGAAAAATGCTAGTTTTTCATCGATATCGACCTAAATTTTAATAAATTGGGCCTTCAAATTTCGGCCCATGCACAATATTTTGGATAAAAATATTACCCTATCTTACTTTTTCAAATTTACTCCCCTTCCCTCCCATTATTAAGAATTATGAACAACAAAAGAAAGTTAATATAATAATAATCCCTCTTTATCAAAAAAAAAAAAATAAAAAATCTGCATATATGAGTAGATACTACAAGTTTCAAATCGTCAATACCTTATTATTGTATGTTGTATCGAATATTTATTTTGGTTGTACGCAATTTAAATTGTGGCTCATATGCACAATGCATCATCTATCTTATAAAACATATATAAACATTTTTTCTGTATTGCTTCAAAATAACAACAACACCAAACCGAATTCACCTGATTGCTTTTGATTATCATAATACTTATTTATATAGGACCAAATAATAATAACATATATAATTCATACTTATATAATATAGAACATAGATATATGCATAAAAAAAAGAAACGTGTACATAATCTTCCTACCAAACTTCTAAATATAAAATACACCATACTTAGAAGAGCTGCACTTTCTGGCGAACAATTGATAATAAATAAGTCGACTTGAATTGTATTAACTGACATTAGCACAAACAAAACAAGCTAAAAACAATGGACTTTTCTCATGTTTTGCTTCATTCGATCTTCATTTGAGTGAACTAACAATAACCCATTTAGTGACAGTAGCGGCATATATTTAGATGTTTATGAAAGTTTTTTTTTTGTTTTTGTTCTTTTTTTTTTAAGGATTGTAATTTATTAGGAACGTATAAGCGATGCATGCCCGATGCCGGTACACATTGTCATATTGTTATTATAGAATCATTTAAATGCAATTAATTAGTTATGTTGATTTAGATAATATATTATAATAATACCCACTACACATTGACGTCAATTTACTAGGAAAAAAAATCACATTTAATCGAATTAAATTGAGAGGACGTCAACTATTTAATTTTACCTTGAATATTGACGTTAGTCTATTTTCATTTAATTGAATTAAAAATGTACAGGTACTTTCAGTAGAGGTAAGCTATCAACTAATATTTTCTGTACAAAATAGGATATGGTTTCATATAGTTACGTAAATCGTATGCATATATTGAAAGCGCATTTGTTTTGAATAGTTAATTTTAAACACCATAAATGAAAAAAAAAAAAAAATAAGAAAATTTGAAAAAGTAAAGCAGCGTAATATATCAGTCCAAAAACGACTATTGTATCCGCGCTGTATGCAAATCGAAAACAAAAATTTTGAAAATATCATCGATAATTGTTTTTTTTTAAACTTTATTCCCGAATATCTCAATATTTTGAAGACTTCTATAAAAAAAAATCGCAATTTAATCCTGAGAATACCAAAAATTATTGAAGTTTTGTAAACACATTCAAAAGTTATGAGGCTTAAAATATGTAAAAAAAAGATATAATTTTTGAAAAAATCATCGATTTTTGACATTTTTTCGACTTTGAAATCGTATATCTCAAGATCTAAGGACTTGGCCAGACTGACTTCTATATAAAACAAAGTTTCAGAATTTAACCCTGCGAATGAAAATAAAAATTTCGAAGTTTCATAAATTCTTTTAAAAGTTATAGAACTTAGAAGATGAAAAAAACACAAACACTCAAAATCACAAGTTCAACTGGATTTGCGCGGTGGCTAAAATTTAAAAAATTCGGATCAAAACATTAAAAATAGTCGTTTTAGGTCCAGTCACCTCTAAAAATGCTTATGGAGCTAGAAAAATCGAAACTTTTGGAACTCCCATACAAAAAGCGAACCGCCCTATTGGCCAGGCTTGTGACCCAATAGTTTGGAAAATATCGACGATAGCGATAACGATTATCGCTAAAAAAAAATCGTAGGATAGTTATCGGCGATACTTTTTCCTATCGTTTTTATAGCGATAATCGGTATCAGTATCGTTTTAAAATTTCCCGATACCAATAGTATTTAAAAAAGTAAAAATTAATAAAAAAAATTAAAACTCACTAATTAGATGATTTATAACTTAAATTTATTCAGTTATCACTTTTTTTTTAATATCGCCGATATTAATTATCGATGCTAGTCAGAACACAAGCCTATTTTTCTCCCATTCCTTTTAGATACTGTTGCAACCATATCTTAAAAAATTGCAAATTAAAGATGCAATTTAAGATTGTAATCATATGAAAGGGGTCAATGATCCACATAAAAACATGAAGAAAAAAAAACATTTAAAAATTTAATGAATTAGTTCAAACGTCGTTTCATCACAATAACGTAAACGTAACGTAAAATACTGCAGAGAAATTTAATTTCTAAGTGCTATATAAATTTTATTTACTAAACAAATAAACTTTTTTAAATAAACATAATAATTATTTTGTGTACAGTGAAGTGTTTTTTTTTAATTTATTGATTTTGGCAGTGCTGTGAAGCGTAAAACTACAGGAACGCCAAATTTTTGCCAATCTATTTCGTTAGTACGTAACGCTACGCATGAGGGAGTAATTTTGCAGAGGCCAACGTTGATGTACACAAACTATGCAGATAATAGTCTAAGATAGACATTGGGATCCTGGTTGATTTTTCAAGGATGTTGAGCTACGAATTTCGAGACCTATTTCTGTTACCAATGATGATATCCCAAATCCCAATACATTAATCAGTTAAACCTAATAGAGCTTGGGAATATAGCTCATCCAGCTTTCCCTAATAAAAGTCGCCAAAAAATTATCCTTTGTCTAAATAGTTCGCAGATACTTACACCAGAGAATATCTATAACATTTTCCCAGCTTACACTTTTAAATTATAAAGAAAATAAATTAAAGTGTGTCTGCTTCAGTTTCAACTCCTAAGCCGCAGACCTGTGGTAAAACGGGTGTTATGAAGTGGAGATCCTGCACGAATTTAATTTAGTACCTCAAGCACAATGGATGCGTTACAGCGGTATGCGACCGGATACAGTTAAAATATGACCGACCTTTTTTTTTAATTTTTCTATAAACAATGTTTACATAATTAATTAACTAAGAATTGTCTCGTGTCAAATAAAAATAAGCTATTTATTTTTTCGAAATATCATAAACTTAAAATAATATCTAATAGAGTAATATTCAATTTTGAATTTCAGAAGAACGAATGAATAATTATTTATGCTTTATACCGTGCTTTTCGGTATCTTTCTTCAATTGTTAATTTTCAGAAGAAACAAAAAAACTGTCTGATAGTGCTAACTTTTCGATATTATGAAATCGTAAAAAAAAACGAGTTCACAGCAGGAATGACAGTAATTAAAATACTTTATTTTAAACCTGTATTTTAAAAAAAGTATTTCTGCCATCCCTGGTTCACAGTATCATTAAGAAAAACATGGTATAAAATTTAATATGAGCAGAGATGGGCAAATTACATGAAAAGTGTAATGTGTAATTCAAAAATTGCATTACAATTACTACAAAACGTAATTTATAATTAATTAAAAAAATTGCAATTACTTAAAAATGTAATTGTAATTGAAATATTTTAATGTAATGCATTATAAATTACATCTTGTAAATACATTTTTAAAAAAATGTTTAAACAATCTATAAAAAGGATATGAAACAAGTCTATAGAACATATTTGCTATAATAAACAATTTAAATTATTATTTATTTGCTTATTGTATCTAATTTTGTTAACAAAAAAATAAAATATAGGAAGAAAAATTGTAAATGTATGGAAAATATTTTAATTAACTAATTTATTACACAAAAAAAGTAATTTTAAATGTAATGAATTAAATTCTTTAAATTACACGAAAATGTATTTAAAAATATAATGAATTAAATTATTTAAATTACACGAAAATCGTAATGGTAATTGAAACAATTTAATAGAAAATGTAATGAATTACGTAATTGCATTACAAGTAATTACATTACGCCCATCCCTGAATATGGGTGTTTTTTTTTGTTTTTTTCTCGATAACTTAACTTAAGCTTTTTTCAATTTTATAACCTTTTTATATCTATTGATTCTAAATAAATAAATATATTCTGTAATAGCGTATTTTTTTTTAGTATTGGAGCTATTGATTGACTTCTTTTAATACGCAATCTTTTGCGTAACTTTGATTGAATTGTCGTATAAGTAGTATAATATACATATGTATACTCTTTGTATCAATGCAATTTCCACATTTTGCATAATTTTTAATTGTAGCACATGAAGTAAAAAGTCATCGATTTTAGCTAGATTATATTATTTGTCAAATGTCTTACGTGTTTCTTTTCACTGATATTTTTTTTTTACTTTTATATTTTTTAAACATTCAATAATGCTAATATTACCTTTGTCAGCAATCAGCATTAAAATGAAATAATTCTCGAATTAAAATTAAAAAAAAAAAAAAATAGTAATCAGAAAAATCAAAAAAAAAAACGTTCCTTTCTTCATGTCCTGAATTCATGAATTTAATAGTGATGAAACATGTCTGATACATTAACATTCATATCAATTGAAATCATTACAGTTTACATTTACGCAGCAATAATATCAATTCAACAGAAACTAAATATTTGAACGAACCGAATTTGTTTGATTTTAAAAAAAATTAGACTTGATTGCAAATGTGCTATAAATATAAACAGTATCTCTTACTTTTAAAAATTGACTTGTCATAATTTCTATGAATTTATTTTAAAATTGATAAACATTTTTATTGATTACAATTTTGGTCATTTTATATTCTGCATAACAATATTTTTTCTTAATACAAAAAAAAAGAAGAAAATATTAAATTATATTATTAAACACATTTAGTAAATTTTCGAATAGCATCTCTGTAAAATGTAAATAAAATATTACTTGCTTCTTTGCATTGCATCAATGCATCATTGTATTGGCCAATTGTAAATTTTCCAGTTGTGTATACAGCAACTATATTTTTTTCAAGACTGTCAAATACAAAAGTTAAACTACCTTGAGCCATATCGCATTCTTTAAGATCTGGATCTATGATAAGGTCACCATCTTTGTTTATAATACAATGGACACCGGCAACAAGCATTTTCATAGCCAGACCACTATTCATGATAGATAAGCAAGCTGCATTTACTGCACACGCCAACAACTGTGAAATAAATGAACAGTTTTTTATTTTTTATTTTAATGGAAAATAGTTTGGAAATTTTTGAAGTAAAGTACTCAATAGGCACAGGGAGACTGAGGCTCGAGCCTGCTATATCAGCTGGTCATTGGTCTCTGTAAAGTCGACAAAAAAAAAATTGCCCTAAACGTTTTTAAGCCATTGGTTTGAGGTTATAAGTTGTATGATGGGCCTCTTTAAAAATCAATTGAGGTCGCTCTTGAGTATTTTTTCTTAGAATTCATTTATTCCCATAATAAATACCTTAAAAATTTTAAATCTAGTGCATTGCATATTATATTATATTATAGCGTGTCATTTAGCGATAAGTTTGATATAAATTTCTATTAAACCAAAATAAATAACTACACCAGAAGTTGTATTACATATTTCACTTATTTTAAATATGTAATATAATATTCTCTGATATTAATATGTACATTTTGTCTATAGAACTATTTTACGTAGAAAGCTAATTATTTGTTAAACAATTAAAATTTCATTGAAGCAATCGAATGTTTAAAATTTGAAGACGTCTAGAGTGGATGTTATAATGGCATGCATTAATTTTTTCAATTAAACCAAATGTACGGTGCCTGTTTACCATTTTCTCACACATATTCAGAAAGCCTCTGATTTCAAATGCTTCAATAAAAAAAAATCAATTGAATTGGACTTTTAGGAGATGTAACAGAATAATGAACTTTTAGTCAATTAAATGTATAATATACAATATGGATTATACAACATATTTTTTTAAGAGCCCTTACAAAAGAATCATGCAAAAAATGAAAATATTATACTAGACATGGAAAAAACCAGGTAATTTTATTGAACATTTAATCTATTTACCGATTATTTGAACCATATTTACCGAGCAAACGTGGTTATTTTACACTAAATATTGATTTTTTTTTTACAGAACGAATAAATTAATCGGTGTTGTTTCTGTTACTCGATTTTAACAATAAATATTTCTTTCGGGAGTAACTCAATATTAACTCTGAGTAACTAGAACGATTATAATATAACATAATAATATTTTCAATTAATAATGCTATCTATCGGTCAGGATATACGTTATATATGTAATGCAGTTATAACAAGGTCTGTGGAACCAATGATTCTCTTAAATTTTGAAATGATTTAAAATAGAATATGTATATTAAAACTAACCCCACCGCAATCTTCCATTTCATGAATTTGAATAACTATTGCTGTTCTGGGATGTAATACGGTTAATAATGCAGTTTCACATGTGTTCGTGATTATTTTTTCACGTAACTTATCGCTGTAGCTGGGTAATCCCGATTTTGATTTATAGTTAACATCTACATATGCTTTATCAATTTGTAAATTGTGCAATTTTACTTCAGTTGGACCATACACACAAGCAGATACAGCTGTATCACCTAAACGAAAATTTAATTAATGACATAGAAAAATATTTTCATTTCATTGAATTATTATTATTTGTGGTACCAAGCTTACCTTGCGTAAACATTGCAGAGCCATCAGATCGTGTGTGTGCATTCAATTTGCACAACATAGGCCGAATTAACACTTCATTTGGTATTGTGTCTATATCCATTTTCTGACCGAAAATGTATTAAATTTAGTGAGTATAAAATAAAGAAAAATAATTTATTTTAATTCATAATAAACACTATTTCAGAAGTAAATAAAGCGGCATGTTAAAACTAATGCTAAATGTCAAATTCTTTTTTGTCACAAAGTTATGCTAAGTGTACACGCTTACTACGCAGTCAAATTCTATTCTATTATTGCTCCACTGTCTATGTAGAAAATTTAAAAAAAAACTGACTAAATTTAATCATCATTTTGAGTACGTTTTATGCATTTTATATATCATAAAATGTAGAATAAAAATGCAACATTTTTCGTATTTATTTTGAATACACTAAAAATCATAGGTAATATAGTTCTTCGAACTAGATAGGAAATCGTGGCGCTGATGATCACACTAAAATGCGAGTTTAAACATGAAATGACATTCTTTAGAACAAGATAAATTAACTAATATGTGATTTGATTGGTCTGCTTTATACACTTCTTGCATGCCTTATATATATTTTTTTAAGATGCTTTTGGTATCAAAACCACTAACATAACACACATTCATTTCGTATTCTTCAAGCTCATACCTTTGAATAGCGTCAATAGAACGATTACTTGACAGCATCTAGTTCGTAGTTGAGATGTTTTTTGCATATAATTTTGTGGTGGCGCCACTCCTGCTTTTTGGAAAACAAAACATGCAGCGCCTCCAAAAATATATGACATTCCATAAATTGCTCAGCAGAGAACTAAAGTGTAGTAATCGGTCTATAGATTCAATGAATTCCATAGAATTACGTGTAAAGAATGGGGCAACTTAATTAAATCTAATCAGGACAGGATATATTGAAAATTTGTAAATCTGGTGAACAATATATAATCCAAGCAAGGAATTCTGTAAAAAAATATCCTCAAATTGAACAAAATCCATTAAATAATCACAGATATTATGCGAAATTATTTGAAATAAATGCATATTTAAGCTATTTATACTTATAGAAATTAACAAATTAAAATTTTATTAAAATAACCTTAACCAAAAATGTAAACAATAAGCATAAAATGAATCATTTTATAATATTTTCTTGAAATTTACTCAGAAATGTCATTTCATGATGATGCTCGCATTTTACGGCGATCAGTGCATTTCCATTCTAGTTTGAAGAACTATATTACCTATGCTAAAAATCTGTATCAATCAATGGAAAAATATACCGAATATAATTTCTCCGATAGGGAATTAAAAAAAAAATATAAATTCAATTGTCAACCGAACAGCACTAACAAAACATAAAAGTGATATAAATTGTATTGTTTGAATTAAATAAATGCAGTGCATGGACATAAAAAGCAAAATAAGACCATTTGTAGTTCTGTTTTATACATATTTCCGATTAAAATAAAATAATTAAGTAACTATGGATAGAGAAAATGAAAACTATGATACTGATAATATGAGTGCTGATGAACTAATTCGAGAGGCAGAACAGATGATAAGAATTAATAACATGAGAAAAGCAGCTGGGTCACAAAGCTATAATGCGATTTTTACTTCTGCGCCTACTAAAAGTTATAATACGAATTTTACTTCTATGTCTCCACCTCCACCACCAGTTTCTGGAAAAATGATTAACACTATTGGTAAATTATTAAAAAGATTTTTTTTTATCAAACTTTTCAATTATATTATAATTTGGTTTTTTATTTAGATGGCCAAATAAATAACAGTATTAGTGAGCCTACAGTAAATGAACAAATTGATATGCAGGTCAAAATGCCAGCAGGTAGATATTTATTTTACAATTATTTTGCTTGTAACTAAAATTTCGGATAAACTATTATTTACGATATAATTATAACGCCATAATATATTTAAAAAAAAAAAAAAAATTATAATGACCCCATAGCGGAAATTGGTTTTATATAAGTGGTAGTGGCTATGCATAATAATTTGTATCACAAAATATGCCATACATTTGACGTAACATAAAAATAACTGATTAAGCCAATATATGCAAAAAATGCACAAGTGGTAATATCATGTGAATGGTATTTAATAATTATATTTATATAGTATAATTATTCGGCATGTCAAAATATAACATTGTTTTAAAGATATACTTATTAAGTACATGACTTTGCCTTTGTTCATTAAAATATTTTCACTAGAGCTTTGATTAAAATGAATATGTTGGACTGCAATTTAGAATTATTATCCACTATACATAATTTATTCGCCAGTAATCGAATTTCTTTTTTTAATCCATTTGGGTACATATACGTAAAATAGCCCCAAATATTAAAAAAATCATGGATATGTATTAGTATTAAAACGGCAATCTGTATGCAATTTGTACATAATTTATGCATCATGTCTATATACTCTTACACTATGTCTTCACTACCCAAATTTTTGATTGGTTAGTCAAATACACAATTGACAATAATAGTAAGATAATTAAAATATTTGTCATAGATGGTTTAATTATGACTTGGTGTCCTATTTGCTCTTAAATAAATAATTCGTTGCCGAGTTTTGTATTTTCTAATCAATTTATTGCCAATTACGTATTGTGACTAACGGACCGAAAATTGGGTAGTGAAAACTAAGTGTAACAGTTAAATGATATAGACATGATACATAAATTATATGCAATAGTCAATTAGAAATTGGATAGAAATGTCAGAGTTATGGACTAATAATTTATTAATGGATCATAGTTAAAACAACTGATTGAAACGACCAGATCTTTTATAATATTGGCTAAACATGGAAAATGGTATTAATTTTTTTTTTTTTTGGTTTTTGTACATAATTCTTCTGAGCGCATATTAGTAAAAGTTGTTTAATCTACAGCTTTTATATTTCGGGCCTGTTTTTACTGTTTGTTTTTTTGGTTAAAGAAAAAAAATACTTTTGCTATTTGTATCACCATATCCACATTGTACCATTTCCAAGCTAATAACGTTATCATCAATATATTGTCAAATGTAAAATCATTTTAAGACCTTTTAAAGCTAAACTTTCAATTTAAGTTTGAATTTGGTTTTCTCACTTAACCTCAAAACCATGTAGCTTCAAAGAGATTTTGGACTCTGGTTATATATATTCTTTCTATTATTGCCACAATGTACAAGAATTAATTTGTTGTTATATTTTTGTTTTCTTCATAGCTGGAATAAATGATTTCCAAAGCACAGATGCAGATGAATTGACTTTCGAACAAATTTTTGAGGAGGCCGAACAGTTATTAGAACAAATGCGTAACAATCGAGAAGATAACTTTTTAGGAGCATTGGCAAACAATGGTATGTTTCGGCTTGAATTTAAATCAAACCAAGCAAATGTCAATCAAGTAAATAATTTAGATAATGTATATATTTTTTTTAAATTTATTAACTTATAGTTGATGTGGTTACAACTGAGAATTCAAATACACAAAATATTTTGAATGTTCCAGCATTAGATGGTATTATATTTATTTATTTAAATTAATTTATTTGTTATTGAAATGTTTTCTTAATTAACATATATTTACAGAGAGTGTTATACTTTTAAATGAAGGTACAATGCCTGTTCCAATTTGTATAACAATTAATGATAACGAAGACGAGGAAGTTATTTTTGTGAATGAGCAGCCAGCAATAAGAATTAATGAAATAATTCCAATTGTAGATTTATGTTCGTCTGAATATGACAATGTATATGATAATGTTCGTAAACGTAAAACCGAGAAAATTGAACAATCGTCCCCGAAACGTTCATCACCAGCAAAAAATATTACTTGTCCGGTGTGTATGGAAATAATTGAAAATGGACAACGTTTTTCAACTACTTGTGGGCATGTATTTTGCAAAGTTTGTATACAGGAATCAATTAAAACAAGCAAAAAATGTCCTTTATGTAATACTCGATTAACTCAGAAACAAATACATCCACTTTATTTATCATTGTAATTGCTTTAAAAAAACCACTTCTAATTTTGTTATGTTTATTTCTAATTAAAATTTACGTTATTATTAATTACATTGCCAAACTTAAAAATACATATAATTTAATTTTAAAATTCACAATATGACTTATATTATTCAAATTGATATTATTCTTTAGTAATTATCAGTAGAACTTTTTTGATCAATCAACTGCATATCAAGATCGAAATTACCGAATGCATGAAAGGGGGCGAATATAAGACAAGAATTGTCACACTTGGGTCATAGCGTAATTCAGCTTTGTGTACAGATGACCTACCTAATTAATATAAATTAAATTGAAATGTTATTTCATAATGAAGTAATTTGAATTATAGAAGATAATATAGATTTAAATACTGTTCCGTATAGGAAATATCTCAACTTAATGTCATTATATTAATTAACTAAATTAAAAGCAAATGGTAAAAGTTAAAATTATAGCATGATTTACTGTGGAATCAAATTATTTGGTGTGTGAAAAAATCATTCTTGGTTAGCTAATGAAACAATCTATGTCTGCGCTGATCAAATTTTTTTTTAAATGTTCCATAAAGGACGCCCGCTCAAATCATGCATTTTTAGACCCCCCTTTCTCCTCTGTCCAGAATTTTCCACTTTTTAAATACTCCCTTCTCTTTCGGACCCCTAATTCTGCGGTAGACCCTTAGTGTATATTTCTCTAAAATGTATTTTGCAGTGCAATACATACTAACATATACCTTATAGTGTATATTTCAAACTATACTTTTACACTAAGCAGAATTAGAATTTAATATAGAAAATTGATATAATCAAAACAAAATTATCTGGTCCAGTGGTAATTTATGTTTTTTAAAAAATATGTATTTCCGCTGGACTAGATCATTGTTATTTGATTATTATAACTATTTTTTGGAGAAAAACGTATAAATATAATAAAAATTAATCATATTCGAAAAAATAAATTATCACAATTTACAGAAAAGAATTAAATGTGAGAAACAATAGAAATAATAGGAATTAACATACGTAATAACAATCATAAAATAATTTAGATACAGATATTGACATTATTCAGATTCCAATTAATAATTTATTGATTAAATTTTTTTCATTTGAACTTATTTTTTTGAATAAATAAAACAAAGATCTATTTTTAATGTTTTAAATAATGTTATTAAATGGTTATAATTGTAAAAAGGGGTTGAGAATATGTTATAGCAATGTCACTTAAATTATTAATATCTGCCAGTTATAAAACACCGCAATGAATGTTTTATTTTTTGTGGAATTTTTATTGTTTGATGCGTTGCATGTACAGGTAAGTCAAATTTGTTTATCAGTTGAATCGCTAATAAATAACATATTTTCATATTTTAGAAAACTCAAACTAATAACATTGAATCGTCTAACCTAAATGCGCTAAACATAATTTAACAAAGAGTTGTAAGTTTACTTGAAATTATAAACAATATTTGCCCAATAAAAATATTAATAATAATAATGATTTTAACATTTAAATTCAAAACTGTAATATTTAAAATTAAAAAAAACTAGTTTCGTGCAGTGATCAAACACTTCATATGAAAGGGAAAACGCCGAAAGAAATCAAGCGGAGTTGGACACTGTTTATGGTACATCTGCACCATCAAGTAAATGAATTCAAACGTGGTCGTATCATCACATCTGATGCTGAACGTTCGAGCCGGCCCGTTGAGGTTACAACTGAGGAAATGGTCAATAAAATCCATGATATCGTGTTAGCCGACCGCCGAGTGAAATTGCGTAAGATAGTTGAGATGGTAAACATCTCAGAAGAACGTATAGGAAACATCCTGCATGAACATTTCGGCATGAGAAAGGTATCGGCGCGATGAGTGCCGCGATTGCTCACAGTGGACTAAAAACGGAATCGAATGACCACTTCACAGCATTGTTTGGACATGTTTAAGCGCAATCCACTTGAGTTTCTTCGTCGTTTCGTAACCGTTGATGAAACTTGGATCCATTACTACCCTATTGACATTAAAGCGGCCAAAGCGAGGATAATCCACACTTTCCGCACATTAAACAGTGCGAAAACATAGCCAAAA